>VDFB02338958.1:0-38302 GCA_007258455.2 Sequoia sempervirens | reverse complement strand
AGGCAGTATGAAGAATATCTAGTGAAATGGAGAGGAAGGCCTGTGGAAGATTTATCCTAGCTATCTAAGGCAGCGGTTGACTGGTTGGGTTTTCCTCAACCATCTGAGACGTGATGGGTCACTTCTCAAATTACCCTGGGTGTCTGATGCAGGAGCATCCAGTGGTGTAAGGGCAATCTTGCATCACCCAAAAATAGTTAAATTTTAATTTTCTCAGTTTTTAGATGTTTTACATTTTGCTAATTCTTTTTCGGCCATAATGAAATTCCCAATTTAATGTTTTATTTTCATTCATGGGTTGGAAGATATTACGCTTTAGTTCTCCCAGACGAAATTCCCTGGGAAATCTTCTCTCGAAAGTTAGATTTGAGGCACTTAGAGTTCCCCGGATCGGCCCCAAAAAATCCTGCCTAAAATTGGGTGCAGTATATTTTGGATGAGATTATTGACTTCGACATTTCCTTAAATGGTTCAAACAGTTTTAATCGAGTCCCGATGAAAGTTATGGCCCTAAAGTTGGCGCACTTTCTAGAAGATACAATTGCAAATGTTCTTTTGAAATTTGAACTTCAAGTTGTAATTTTTTGGCGCCAAACCGCCTAAACTCAAATTTGAATGTTGTTTTGGCTCCAAACTAAAGAGGAGCTCTATTTATGGGCGGGTTTCTAATTTTTGGGTAACTTTTTAGGGACAAGCTCGCATATTGCGAAAGGGTGATTCTGTAGCTTTCTGTAACTTGCATGTGATGTAGAACTTGGGGATTTGAGATCCTATGCATGTAAAAAGCTCCATTTTCTGAATAATAAAATTATCCTCTTGTTTGTGGGTTATTTTCTAAGTCTCGGGCTGCGCCCTCATCATACCTATACATGGATTATGCTACAATTTGGGAAAAAAAATATGTATTAAAAGAAAAAAATATTTTCATCGATGAGGGAAACACATACATCCAAAACTATGATCCATTTTAGAATTTATAATACATTATTTAATTTGACAAGGTAATATGTATTGGTTGAATATGCTACAAAATATAGCTATATTTATTATAGGTGAAAAACTTTATTGCAATAACAAATAGCAAACAAGGAAAGAAGGAATGCGCTCTTTATATGCCCACAAGGCTATGGAAAATAGCTTCCATAAATTTTATAGAACGTTTTCCATTGAATATGCATGATCATGACTATCTTTTGTAGTTATATATGGATTTAGTGAGATGTGCATTATAACTCAAATACTAATATTGTATATATGTACTAGTATCTAATGGATCCCCAGTTAATGTACCTAATACTAGTAAGGTTTGACAGACCCAAAGTGGAAGAATTCCTATGTGCTAGAGATTTTGGACTAGAAATAAAGTATATACTTCCTTGATCAACTATGACACCTAGGATCTATTTTAACTTTTTAAGGGAACATAAATGGTTTGATGTAGGTGGCTCTTTCAAATCAAGTATGAAATAAATGGAACCATAAAAAATACATAAAATAAATTATGGCCAAATAATTATGATGAGAACTTGCAATAGATTATACTAAGAACTTTTCACCTATCACAAAAATAAAGTCCATCTTCTAACAATTATTTTTTTCACCACTAGATCATATATTAGATGGATGTAAAGAGACCATTTATTCATGGCGATCTACAAGAGAAAATATATGACACAACCATATTATTCATTCATCACCATTTCTAGGTATGTAGACCTTTGAAAGTCCAGCTGTGATCTATTTAACAAGCCCCTAGGGATTTGGTATGCCAAGATAATTCCTTCCTTATTTATCTTGGTTTCATTGGATGTTACTTTGACCCTAATATCTAATTTATACAAAAATGTAAACAAATTATAGTATAACTATTGCATGTCAATGCCTTGATCATCATAAAAAGCTCTTCATCCATGCAATTGGCTCCATATAGTCTCCTTTGCATCACATATTCTCTATGATAGAATTGAGTTTGTAACATTACTTCCTTGGGATTGAGATGAATTAGGTTGGTTACAAGATGAACATTTATCAACCCAAATATCATATTGATCCACTATTATAGTTTTAGATGGATTCTTGTAAGATTTCCGGCCCTAACACCCTTTCTCTTAAGCATAAAATTTCATTGTTTAACTCCTCTTATAAATGTTACCTTGTATAATCGACTTTTGTAGAGTCTCATATACCTCACACATACTCATACTAGTATTTCCTATGTTGTTGGAAAGTTCTCTTTCTTTATGTGAGAACCTAGTAAACTTTATTAGAAAATTTCCAGACATTTACCACACTATGTATAGGGGACATATTTATTTGGGATATATTATGTAGTTGTTCAAGATACAAATTTAGTAGGATACATAGACTATAACTAGGCTGATGTTTTTGAGGATCACAAGTACACATATAACTACAACTTTAACCTTTGATTTGCACTATCTCATCTATATAGGTATATTTATATAAGGGGAGCTATCAATGCTACTTTAGAGGTCATTTCACTTTATCACATCTTGATAGAGTTTGGAATCACCTATCACCCATCATTTATCTTATATTGTGATAACCAAAGTTATATTGTAATATCAATAAATCTATTTCACCATCAACAAATGAAAAAATATTGAGATCCATATGCACTATGTACGAGATCTATGTAGGATAGGATCATCAATAGTTAGTACTATCTAACATTAGTATATATTGTGGATATTTTTAACAAACACTTAATAAAAATCATGGATGTCCATCTTCAAGAGTGGGCCACTATCAATTGAAGGGAGCTATCTAGTCCTTCCACTTCCCTCCTTTGGGATTGAATTTTTCCCACAATTTTTCTCTTTCTTCTTTTATGGGTTACACTCTTTCTTTTTTACACCTTGGGATTCTATTATATTTTGTATGAATACCTATAATTTATTATCTTGCTAGGACTCATTTTCCTTCCTAATTTGTAGTTAAGGGGGGTGTTGGTGTAATCATTTATTTACTAAAAAATATATTAAGTTTACTTAGACAATTAATATTTATTTACATATGTAAATTATGAAATATTTAAGCACATGTGTCATCTCCTTGATTTATGTCACATGTATCTTATTCAACTCCTTAACTGATGGTAGTCAAGTGCCACCTCTCCCTCATCAATTTTAGTTCTCTTGACATCACTATTATTATATGTAGATTTGATCATCTAGATCATTAAATCCTTTTGGGACACTTGTCATCTTGGAATATGCACCCCAAAGCTTATATATATTCATTTACTTCATTTGATAATATATAAAAATAAATATTAGAATCCTATTACTTTATTTTTTTATTTCATTAAATTTATGTTGTTTTAATTTTTTATTTTATTTTAGGGAGGTTAATTTATCAATTATTCTTCATTACTATATCTAACAAAATAAAATCTAAGAAATCAATATAAAGTAGCTCACAAATATGTAACGGGTAGGTAATTCAAACAAATCTATAATAAAATAAAAATATCAAGAAAAAGATAATAACGAGATTAAAAATAGTGTGCTAAAATATTATATGTTGGAATTACAAATGCCAATTTATTATGTCAAGTCCATTGATAAAAAAGTTCTAAGAACGAACACGATAGTGTTAAACTTGTCAATAAATATTTTTATATAAAATAAGAAGACTTTTTAAAGGCCTCAATCCTTGAAAATAGAAATGAAAGAGAACAACAATGAGATAGTCCAAATATAACCAAGCTACAAAAACATTACAACATAAAAAAAGGAAAGGTCTAACCCACTGCAAGGGTCCAAAGATAAAAAAGAAACAAGAGTATAACAATAAAAAGTAATATCAAAATAGACCCCAAGGAAATTATAACTTGTTAAAAGAAATAGTAGCATCCCACTCCTATTGTAAGTATTTTAAGTGGTCGTTCATTTAGGTAACGTTTCTCTTGTCATCCTCCTTCATTGTATTAACTTTCTTTCCTCTAGTTCTCACACTAGGTCCAACTTAATCCTTTAATATGAGTGAGATTTTAACTTTTCTTACAAACTTGATGCTTTCAGTAAAGTTTTTGATAATGTTTTATCAATGTCCACCACCTTTCTCCAATTAGTTTTGATTTTCACTAGATCCTTTTCCAACATTTTTATCTCTTTATCCTATTTGTACATTTGTTTTTTTTATTTTCTAATTTCTTTTATTGTATCTCATTCAACCATTAAATAGGCCTTCAATTTCATTAGAGTTATCTCAATAAAAGACTATTTGAGAATTTTATGTTACATATCAACCCCTTTGTTCAATTTATTAGTTTTCTTAGCCAGAAAATTAATAATATAGACCATGAAATCATGAGAAGAAGATGGGAAAGACATATCAACAAGAGATTTAGAAGAGCCAAGGCATAATCCTTCAACTTTGAGAATTTCAAAGCCCGCATCAATTTCTTCCACCTCATCCATTTTACATTTCCTTTGTATTTGCTAGATTCCCCTCCTTGTGAATCACCCTCCACCATACAGACTCCCATCACTTTATTTCCTTCTCCTTGGAAGGCATTTTATTTCTTTGATTACAAACACAACAACCTAAATTCCTTATACCCTTATCATCAAAGCTACTAGATGCAAATACAACACTTTCCTAAATAGGGGGTTTAGGGTCAAGTGAGAAGAGGAGAAGACCATATCTAGGGTGGGTGAGGGGGATTGATGTTTCTTATTTCAATAATGTAGGGGAAACAAAGGGGAGGATTATGGAGAAGGACATGTTGTCTTGATTTGGTATATAGGGGTAATGAGTTAGAAGAAAGGATATCACTACCAATAGAAAGCTATAGTTTAGACATAAATCTTGTTTGATCAACAAGAGGATAAGAGACTAGTGTAGTGGGCTACCCCAATTCCTCTATTGAACTAAATGATAGAATATACTAAGAAGGATAACAAAAAGAAAGGAAATCTCACCAAGAAGATATGGCACAAATGACTTAATAAAGTAGGGTGATAAGTATAAATTTATTGGGAACAACCCTCCAATATGAAATACCTTATGATTTGTAATGCCAACTCATACCAAGGATGAGGAAGAGAAGACCTATCATAACCAATTGGGATAATATTAAATTTTTTTACCTCCCTTTATGAATGAGTTCAATAATTCCTCCCTATTGTTAAGATCCTTATTCACCTTCAACCCTTTCATGGATAAACCAAAGATATAGGAAATAATCTCCTCTAAGAATATCAGTAGGTAGATAGAGAAGAAACTTACCAAAGAGCTAAACAACTACCATTTAGTTCTAGTTATGATGTAATAAAATATATACTAACACATAGGCCAAAACAAGGACCAAAAATATCATGATAAAAATTCATACCACCCACACTCCATTATTTGTTATTTACCACATTTAGAAATATACTTTATGATGTTTCATAACATGTGTCATAAGTGGGTCAATACACTTTGTAACCTCCCTTTTAATCATGCTCTTATATGCCATAATACATCTTACACCACTATCTTTGTCATAGATGCTTTTACACATCATTCATGATAAGATATTTTTTTACAAGTATATTTGTACACAAATACTAATGGTTACACATGGTATGAAGTGGGATGCCTGAGGACACATAAAATAATAATTAATTAAATAATCCAAACATTATTACTTGCAAGGTGTATGGTAGACCTAATCCAAATAGAGATCTCCAATTTAAATCCTCTCATTCTCACCACTCTAGACTTTGTGTTTCTAGTAGAAATTCCTCCAATATTGTGGGTTGAACCCATTAACCCTCTCCATATAATTGGAAATCTCCCATTCTTGAGAATACATCATACATTTAGCTCTCTTTTCATCAAATTTCATGAAATGCATTATGTTTGGTTATGATCAACCCTATGGCTATAGAGAGTTTTCCCAACTAGAGATATCTAATTTGCTATTTCCATCTCACCTAGCTAGGTCCACACCTTTTCTACTAGGTTCAATTATATTATCTTCCATATTACTTATACAAAAAATGAATCTTCTTAAGTCTCGAAGAGCCAACCCAACTTGTCCTCATGATGTCAATTTTCATTATAGCATGATGAGGTAATAATCACTCAACCAAATACTTGTGAAACATCATTATTGAGCAACATATAAGCATCATGAGGGAGGACATCCTCCCAAATTGATCTACAATGTCTGGCATGAAACACTCCCCAATCAATAAATTAATCAACAATTGCATTGCCATCTCTATAAATGTGTTTAACTTTGACCAATAAGAGAGAATTTAAAATTCTTGAAGAATAAATAAATTATTCTTTACATATTTATTTACGTACTCAATTAATTTTCATGAATTAATATTTTATCTTTCTGTCTTAAATACTCCACAAAATCTTATACATATTTTCTTATTATAATAATATTTATAAATGTAGACACGAAAATATACTAATTGATCCTATACACCGGATCCTAATTTACTAACATTAGTTCGTCCTGAATCATCTCCTTTACTAACCGTTTAATCGACTAATTTGTATTTGATTGAATTCATCATATTTCATCTCTTAATTAAATAAATCAATTTTATCATATTAAGTCATCATCTCCTATTAATTAAATAAATCATTTTATTTAATTAATCTTATAGTCCCTCTTTTAATTAAATAATTCATTTTATTTAATTAATCTCTAAAGTCATCTCCCTTTAAATTAAATAAATTAATCTTTATTTGATTTAAATCTAACACCATCTCTTTTAATTAAATAAATCAAATCTTATTTAATTAAGTCTAATAATCATTTTCCTCTCATTTTGATTTAAATTAATCTAAAAGTCTAAGTCAAATTGTCAAATTAGCTAATCTCCCTCTTAATTAATCATATTCTGATTAATGCTAATCTTAATCCATCAAATCCTCTAGCTTTTGCAACTTGCTCATGAAAGTCATTTTAATTGATTTATTAAATCTCTATTTACATTCAAAAAAGCATCAATGGAATATTCTCCAAGTTTGAATTCTCCCCCCAAAAGTACTTGTCCATCCAACAAGGCATTACATGCCTCTTAAATGTCCTTTTTTTTTTAGCCAAGTGGCATTTATTTCATTCTCCATCTCCCTCCAACTTGTCATTTCTCCAATTTTGAATTTTCACCTAATTGCATTAATGTGCACATTCATCAAAATGTGCTCCACCTTTGTCCACTCACATGTTGACAAGTGGCATTATGCTATTGGTTGGTGTTTTATCCCACATTCATCCATTTTGCCTCATCCTCCATCATTCTCTTCTATAAATAAGAGGCTCTCATTTGGATTTTGGATCCACAACTTCATGCAACATTATTATCTTCAAGTTTTTGAGCAATTTTCATCCATCTTTATCCACTTTCATCCATTTTCATAATTTCATAGCTAGGCTATGGAGGCATTTCATCAAGGAGTATCAAATCTTCACCATTGATCATCAAGCTTGCAAGGAATTGGGAAAGGGCCATTGTCCACATCAAAATGACACCAATTCCCCCATAGGATTGAGAGTTTGTCTATTTTGAGCAATATTAGATAGTTTTTTATTCATTTTCTTCATTTATTTCTTGTTCTTGATATCTCAAATGAATTTCATGGGGAATGATGATTTAACTTGCATAATGAACTAATTGTATGTTTGTTCTTTGTGTTTGTGCAGGTATATGATCACCATTCACAATAAATACCTATACAAACTAAAGAAATTACAATAACATTTCAACAGTACTAATCATTATACAATACTTTAGTATTTAATATATTTATTTTAAAAATTATAAAAACCATTTAACTCTTTCTTACAAATATAAAATCTTTCACATAAATTAAACCCCAATTTATTTATTTATTTTTTTAAAACTGAAATGAGATAAACAAAAACTACTTCATTTTAATGTGTTCATAACTCTTTCTAATTCCACAATCTTTGTTAGACTACAATATTTAACCAAGTTGTCCTTATAGAAGCTTTTGTCCCCTAATTTAGGGGCATTTATTAGCTAACAGACAATAACACTCTAGGCACTAATTTCATTCCAACTTTTCTTTAAGCTTTGTTTCAATAATGGTTAACATTAAGTACTTCATATCACTAGGAAATACTTTTCCTTCCACTTAAAATAAATGAAGATTTAATTTAAGGCTTAGGGGACCATAAAAATTCATTAGAATAATGCTAACTTTTTCAATGGACGATTATGGTTGCTGAACTCTTATACATTATTTCATTAGCTCTAATTTTCTTGTAGTTTGCACCCTTCTTTTTCTATTCTAAATTTATTTAGTAAGACAACCAATAATCCCCTTTTCTTTTCCTTACACTTTTGGCAGGCCCATCTTAGTATGGTCCTTGTAACTCCTCTTTCAATGGTACTTTGTCTCCGTCTACTCTTTTAAAAGAGGGTTTTCTTATTCCAACTTCAAGAATTGTCATCATCACATTTTTGGGCAATTCCCAAGCAATCTTAGTGTAAATTAAGCTTGGAAGCATCCATGTTTATAAGGCACTTTTTTCTTATTGAACTAGTCCATTGGTATTTTGGTTTGTTTAGTTTACTTTTACTTTTTGTTGTATTATGATTGCTTAGGTCACCCAATGGAGTCCCTTATTTTCACTCAACTTTGGAAACTTCTTAAACATTAAATGAACACTCTTCTTTATGCTTTTTCAATGAATTTCGAGTTGGTTAGGCCGTCCTATGTTTACTGATCAAGTTGTGTGTTCACATACATAGTGAACTAAAAAAGTTTTAATATTGAATAGTGGATAATATCTAGGAAATAGATTAAATATAGTTATAACATACAAATAATCTATTTAAGGTAGTTTGAACGGGTAGTAGATTGACTTGGGTAGTGGGTTTGCTTCCCATTGGTCTCAGATTCAACTCCACTCCCGGGTTTAAGCGGTGGGACTTCTTGCGGGCGGGGGATCTCACTTGCAGGGGACTACTCTTGCCCTAGCTCGCCTTAGGTACCCAAGGTAAGGGCTACTGGGCCGTTGGGCTGGGTTGTGGGAACACCTTTGCAGTATCAAAAAATGATAATAATAATCTATTTAAGTTTTTAAATTATGATAATTTTTAGTATTGTAAAGACATAATGTAGATTTTTTTATAATGTTAGGTTTAATAAATATGATAAGTAATATTAGACAAATTAATTTAATTTAGACATATGATATATTTTTTGATAGAAATTACAAAATAAAAGTATTTAATTAACTTTGTCAGTTGATAAATAATTATCTATTATTATTATTTTGATTGATGAACACTTTTGACTGGAGATATGGATCAGTAAGGTCACAAATGGGGGACCTCATCCCTGACATGAATGCATAACAACCAACTAGACCTACAAGCATAGTAGCCCAATCAGGGCACAAAGCTCGTAGGCACACCAGCCCAACAAGGGTCTGGCATAGGCCTAAATTCCCAAGAAATCATCGGCATGAACACTGCAATAGTTCGCAATCCATGAGCATACTAGATCAACGAAGACACTCCCTTGCGATCACAGTAGCCCATCAGGGGTTTGAACCTTGGTGGCAATATCAATAATGCCACAACTTAACCAACACATTGTGGGATCAACCCAATTATCCATTATATTTATTATAGATAATTCAAAAGTATTCATTTTTTGATATGTTTGAATTAAAATAAAATTTGAATTGGGTCATTTTGTGAATTTATTAGGTCAAATCTATAAATTATAGAACTGACTTCTATTATTTTCTCTAATTTCATATTTGAACCTTATGCGGGAACAAATTTTTACTTGTGTATTTGAATCTATTGACTAAGATTCACATGTATCAATAAAGAGATGCATTTAGATGTCTTGATGTACAACAAAAATGATGATGTTCACAAACACCTTAAAGGAGCTTACTAAGTAAAGATATTTTCCTAGTGAAAAGTCGTTAAGATAGTGACTCAATAACTTATGAAAATAATTAAAGAAAACAAAAAATTCATGCAATATGCTATAGAATATTGATATACGATTGATGTCACATGATAATACTTTGATTATCCTTGATGTGTGCAAGAAGTCCTATTTAATGCTCTGGATCTAGATGTTCAAATGAATTAGGAGTAGTCCCTAAATACCATATCAAAGGTGGAAGTAAATTTGTTTGCACTTTAAGTTGGGATTAATGACTAAGTGGAATGTTTAAGTTAGCCTTAATTTTAAACTTGAAAACTAAGATTTTAGGGGTTATGTAAAATGTGCAACTAACCTAGGTCAACTATATAAATCATGGATTTGACCTTGTGTGAGGAATGCATGAACTTTCAATAGAAATATCTTAATGTGTAGAATTATCATTGCATAAGAAATGCATAGGTCAAAGTGAGCCTAAAACAAAAGAAAAAGTGTAAGGTATCCAATTTTCACCATTACATTTTGCCTCCACCTTGAATTGCATGCAAACTACCATGAGAATCCATGCCAAAGTAAAACTAAGAAACTAGCATGAAATATAATTTATTTAAGCACTCAACATATAATCAACCTCATGTTTGATTATAATGATTTACTTGTAATAAATAAATATGTGATACAACTAATTAACATATCATAGATATTATGAATTTTTTATTTTTGATCACAAAACATACACGATAGAAAAATATTCGTTATCATATACATAGCTAAAGCACCTCTATACTTCTTTACCAATTTCAATATTTATTTTAGTATATTTAATTCTTATTTTAAACTCATCTCTTTTATCTAAATTAATTATAATTATAATTATTTTATTAACCAATCAAAATATTGAAAAATATTGTATCCTCTTAATAATAAATAATTTATTTAAAATAATAATAAATCAATTAACATAATATTAGAAAGCATTAATAAAACCATAAATTATATTTTAAGACATTTAAAATGTTTTATCACATATTTTTTATAAAATTATTTCTATTAAAAATAAATTATTTTTATTTAAATAATTTAATTAAATTATAATAGCTTTTACTTATATTAATTTTACTACAAACTTTTTAAATCCTATTCCAATAATTTATTATTAGTTTAGCACCATGTAAGTAATATAAATAATGTACTATGTGATAAGCAAGTAAAAAAATATTGAATGATAAGTGTTAGTGACAATATATGCACCCTCATCAAATATAATAAATTGGAGAGGGAAAATAATACATGAAAATTAAGGATAATATAAAAATGTAGGAACATACATCATATATAGTAATAAATGTCATAAATAACATTGTGTGATAGGAAAGACACCAAACAATAAGTGTTAAAAGCACGTAGATTGGAAACAATCATCAAGATACATAATTGTATCCCTAGTATAGGCAAATAAAAACCTAAAAATTATCCCTAGAGGCGAGAAGGATCATGTAAGTTCATAAAAGACAAGAAAGATGTGGCTCTTAGGAACATGATAAGGCATGCAATAACATAGTAGGATGGTAAAGGCATAGTACACCTAATGATATAAATTAGCCCCCAAGTAGATTGGAAACAATAAGTGTTAAAAGCACGTAGATTGGAAACAATCATCAACATACATAATTGCATCCCTAGTATAGGCAAATAAAAACCTAAAAATTATCCCTAGAGGCGAGAAGGATCATGTAAGTTTATAAAAGACAAGAAAGATGTGGCTCTTAGGAACATGATAAGGCATGCAATAACATAGTAGGATGGTAAAGGCATAGTACCCCTAATGATATAAATTAGCCCCCAAGTACATGATAAGGCATGCAAGAAATCAATAGTATGGGGAAGGCATGGTGTTCCCAAATATAGCTCCAAGGAACATGCTAAGTCATGGAAATACAATAAAAAATATAGGAAAGTCATGTTGTCCTTAATGTGGTACAATAGTTCTAGAAGTATGGCATGTCATTTAAAGCACAAATGAGGAAGATTTAATTTATTAAAAAAAAGTGTAAAGATAGTTGCCCCCAAATAGTCAAGATAGAAAGATAAATCTCATAAGATAATGTGGGCATGAGAATGATTGCCATCAATATATAGCCACCCTCATTAGAAGTAAATGATAGGTGAAGATGACCTCAAAAGGTTAGATAAATGCAATCTCAAATTTGTAAATATGCAATAGAGTCAATAGATAGGTGTGTAGGTGCTATAAAATAAGATGTGATCATGAAATGTATGAAAGGTTATTTTATCTCTTAAGTCTACCATAAATGTTATGGACGCACGGCGTAAAGGTAAATCATATAAAAAATGACACATGTGATTGGTAAACATCTTGTAATCAAAATATAAGCATCATAAATTAATATAATCATAGTAGTCACCAATAAGTGTGGTATGGTAAAGGTCATGTCATAAATGCTATCAATGTAGGGTATGTGTAATAATAAATGTATGATAGAAAAAAATAACTTGAAAGATGTAACAAGGTCAATGGTTGCTACCAAAAAAATTCTTCATCATCAATAGGATTAATGGTGTGTAAAAATTGGGATCATCGGATGTTGAATGTGAAGAGTAAACTGGTATGTGGTTATATATAGGAGGGTGAATAATGAAAATTTCCTTCTATTTCCAATAACACCCTTGTGACATTCACCTTCTAGAGATTTGAACCTACCTTGCAATTTATAAGTTTAGTATATTTTGTTACCCTTATATCATTTATTGTTTATTATATCATGTAAGGAATCTTAGTGGTCCTATTAAATCATATTACACATGATCATACTCATGTTCGTTGATTTGTACCATTTCTCAATCCAGCGAGCTAGTATCAAGAGGCATGTATGGGTGCAACAACCAAGTGTACCATGTTGCAACAAAAGATAAATGAGGCTATTAGAGAGGATCAAAACCTACATGTAGATCAATATTTCATCCACACAAAGTAGCATAAGTTAGTAGTATAACTAGCTTAATGGAAGGTACAGAGTTATTCTCATAGGTCCTCATGTGATGTGATGACAACATTCCTACTATAGGAAGAGTGGGATGGATAAGGATTACTCAAGATGATATCTCCCCGAACAATATGCCATTATAATATTGATTCATAGTATATTTGGATACTTAATTATATTTGAACTCTCGTTTATGATTTTGGACAATCTATGGAACATGTACTTGGATATTTGATGATGGTTTAGATGTTTTGATATGATGTTTTATACATAGTTTATACTTATGTTTACACATTTTCTGTATGATTAAAAGGATGGTTTTATATGTGTTCTCATATGCATGTACATATGTGAAAGATGTATTGTGAATAACCAATACACACATTTGTCATTTTTGATCAATGAACACTAAACATTATTATGAAATTCTAAAATAATGAATCAATCAATGGGCCAAAAGGAATTTCATAATCATAATCACATTTAATCAATGAGCAATATGCCTCATTAGATTCAACTTCAATCTTTTTTCCTTTATTAATATTGTTCCCAACATGTTACTTCTTGAGGTTGACATTTAATTCCATGATGTTGTCTAGCTTGTTGTGGCTCTATGAATTTTTTCAACCTTGTTCATACTTTCCCAATCCTTTACATTTATATCTAAGATTGTGCATGAATTTATATCCATAACCATATATTTTTTTATTTCAAAGAGGAGAGATGGTACATTTGTAGAAATGGTACTTTCAAGATCACTATCACACATGCATGCTTCCTTCTCATCATTAGATACCTCAAGTGTTTTTCATAAATGGATGGACCCATATAAAGGTATTGAATATTATAATATTTTTTATCAACATGATAAGTTCATGAGTACCAAAAGAAGTAAAATCAAATATAGCCCAATCATCAACATCTAAAATGCTATAGAATAGAAGGCCATGATTTATAACATTTGTGTTCTATCGATGATTTTATGTAGTAAAATTAATGGAATTATCCTTTGATTTAAACACGTTGTATGGTTGAAGATCACCATATATGCAACAAAGTTTTCCTTTGTGCCAAAACTTTACTTATTTAAATAAAGTAGATGATACAACTATCATAGAATGTAACCATTAACACCAAAATGTGTGTGTGTGTGTGTGTGTGTGTGTGTGTGTGTGTGTGTGTGTGTGTGTGTGTGTGTGCATGTTTACTATTAAAATTTCAAAGTCTATTCTAAACTATGACATTACCTACAAATCTATAAACATAAATCTCACCTCAAGTAATAATCCTTAAAGAGAGATAACAGCGAAACATTATTATCAAGCACATTTTAAGGAGGCTAGAATAATGAAATCATTAAAATAGTTAAGATTCTTTCATGTCTCTTAAGATTTTAGGAAGGAAATTTAGTAGTTGTGTATCTAAACTTTATATTCTTTAAGTTTTTAAAGCATAAGGTAAGCTAAGAGCTTAAAGTTATTGTTTAATGATCTAGGCATCAATGATGTAGCTATATTAAAGACCAAAGCATATGCATCAAAACATGTAGTATCCATTATTTTATATCTCACCATACAATTAATTGCTTCTTTACTATAACTTATATAAGTAAATACTATCAATCTAATTTTTAAGTAAAAATATAACTTCTAATACTAAGGAGAGAGGAGAGTACTCAACATGTTCCAATAGTTGTTATAGCATTTGTTCATTTAATGCCCAATATTTTTAACAATATTGGACCAATAGTTGTGACTTTAAAGTTGTTATTGTTGATGATGACTACCCATAATTGAATGAAATGTATTCCTTTGATCTAAAAAGCAACAAATCATGTGATAAAACATCATTTAGTGCACAAGTATTAGTCTCACTTGTTTTTTGGGTCTTTTTGGACACTTCGACAAAAAACATGCTGATGTGACCTTGAAATCTTAGTTATAAACAAAGGACTTGCCAAATAAGCTGTTGTAAAAAATTGGGAGTAATTTGAAATTTTCATATAAGATTTTGAGAAGAGCAAAATTAAAATACTCAACTACGAAATCTTCTCTCCTAATTTTACAAAATAAAAACTAAAAACATAAACATATAACTATTAAAACACACCCATTTACTGAATATCTCCCCTAATACTTTCCCCATATATTCTCCCAAATCAATATTTGAATAAAAAAATGCAGTACCATTCTTCTTGTAATGGCCGGCTATATTGTCATTATCAAATTAAAAACCCAATTTTGATAAAGTTGACATTTTCTTATTTGCCAAGGATACTACAAACCCATAGTTTATGAGATTTATGGCATTTGATTCCACATCATGCATTTAATGGACAGAGCATGTAATTTTATCCACTGTATTTAAAATTCATAAATCTCCCAACTTCACTGTCTGCCCATCTTCCATATACAAGATTATAAAACTTCTGTGAGCTGGTGTTTGTACAGATTTTATTTGTTTTATTATTGAGAATACTTTAAAACATTATCAAGGTTAGTAAGACTCCATGAACAATGATTAAAAAATCTTCTGTTTCTGCCACTGTAGATCAGAATAATATGATAAGATAATCTTCTGCAGCCACAGTATCAGAAAATAATATCAATTTGTCTGATAAGAACAAGTTTCCAAATAAAAAAGTCTGGATGTGCAGGCCAGAAGTCCCCATCAAAATCTTGGTGATGTCATTGAAAGGTTTGTTTCTTATCCCTTGTGATGGTTTGACCTGATTGTTGAGTGTTCTTTGGTTTAGTTGATGTTAATGTCAAACCGTCCATGGATATATTTAATTCAATGTCCACATTATGGAAGCAGACAAATAGTTTTATTTCTACTGTTGAAGATGACCTTTGGAGAAAGTGTACAATGAATGCAAAGATATGGGAGTATTCAGATTTGACAGATAATTTATTTTTTATTTTGTGGAGATGATAATTGGAAGTAATTAATTGAAATTCAAATTAAAACATAAAGTGGTTGTTGTTAGGTTGAAGTCATCCACACAAAAATATGAAGGATTATGTCATTATCAGAGAATAAAATTTCTAATTCAGGTTAAGCAAATGAATGTGAAAATTAATTTAGATTTAGAATAGAAGTTAGGAGTTGATAATAACAATAAAATGATTATTGAAATATTAAATGAGAAGAGAAAGGGCGTTTATTTTTAGAATTTGTGATAAAGAATAAGTATTGATGTTGTGAAGAATTTAGTAGTTTTGGTTTAGAAAATTAATATTTTTAGTTTGATTTCAATATGAGGATTTGTATTGTTACATAATTTTTTGTGGGTTGATTATATGTTTCTAAACATCAAACTTGAGCACCTCAAAAATGATTTAATGTGTGATCAAACTAGTTATTATAGCATGTGTGATCAAACTAATTGACTCTGAAGTTCTATGCCTTGCTTCATCTTAATTTTAGGCATCTTAATTTACGCAATGACAAGTGACATTTCAAAATACCTTGGGGGAGATGGTCAAATTTTCAAGTTCAAGTTCTCCATGGTCAACCCCTTTTTAAGACCAAATTTACAATATTGGGTGAATGTTCATAGACAACATTCTCAAACATGTAGATGTCCTATATGTAGATATCCATGTGATGTGTCCCTTTTAGTGATCTGAAATGAAATGTCCCTAAAATTGTTTAGTTTCAAATGATCATTCCTTATCAATTAATTGCACAAATGAATGTCTTTAAATACTAAGGCAGTAACATTTTGTGTGTATACCAAGATGGGTCACAACAACTATTGAAAATGGGTGGGATTTGATGCTTTGATTTTTCTTAATTTTGGTTCAACTTCTAGTGGCTCAAAAATAGTTTTGAACATCATGGGATTGACTAGGACAAGAAATTACAAATATCAAGGTGGTGTGAAATGTATGGATATCCATTTCTTGGTGGGTATAATAAATTGCTATTAATGGCTAAATTGGGAATGCATATAATTGAGATGCAATACAAGTTGAACGTATAGGGATAAGTGTAAGTGGGTGTAGAAAGGGATTGGATAAGAATTTAGGTATGAGTCAAAATTAGAAAAGTAGTGGGCCACTTGTCAATATGTAATTGTATTAAATCATACCATAAAAATGGGCCCAAAACTAAATGTGAATTTTTGCATGGGTATGGAAATTTTTCTATTACCCCCACTTTGAGGTGCATATGAATCTAGCATGAACATGTGTTTTAAATTATATGAGAAATCTCAATCAACACAAAAATTAAATATTGATATAGACAAAAATATGGGGTCCATGTAATGTAATGGACCCATCTCATTTTTTTTGTTTCTCTCCTTAGTCTAAGTGCTCCATAAGAACCTAGAAAATCAAGAAAATATATGCAATAAGTATTTTATGCCATGAAAGTAAAACTAAGCTCAAATTAAAGTTGATTCAACTATCTATTAAAGTGAGTAGATAGAGAATGAATAGGGTTATAAAATTTGCATGTACAAAGGTGGTACTAAAATACTCTACCTAATGTAGCAGCACTATGGTATGGTACTTCAAGCATGACCATCTCATATGATTAAGATCCATTTGGTTGCAATAATGAGTCTTTTCTTAGGCACACGTGGTTGTCTACAATATCATATAAGTTCTAGTGATAGTGTATTCAATCCATTGCATCCATCATACACAAAGAATTAAAGAGGAAAAATAATGCATGGAAATTAAATGTAAGATAAACATTTAGGAAAATGCATCATGTATAGCAATAAATGTCATAGATAATATTTATTAACAAGCAAGTATGACATACAAAATTAAATGTTTGAAATGCATGTAGAGTGGAGATAGTTTTCAAGCTACATAAGGTTACCCCAAATATCAACAAATGAAAAAGTAAAAATAGCCTTAGAGGCAACATATGGATCATGTAAGTGTGTATAATAATGGGAAGGCATGGTGTCCCCAATGTGGAACTTAGGGAAATGATAAGGAATGAAAGAATATAATAGGATGGACAAGGCTTGGAGCCATCAATGAGATAAAATAGCTATCAAGTACATGATAAGGCATGTTAATATCTATTTATATGAAAAGGCATAGTATCCTTAAAGATACCTCCTAGTAACATGCTAAGTCATGTGTGTGTAATAAAAAAAGGGGGAAGGCATGTTGGCCCTAATGTTATAAGATAGCTCTAGAAGCATGATAAGGCAATGAACGCACAAATGAGGAAGATGTAATTTCCTAAGAGCACATGTAAATATGGTTGCTCCCAAATTCTCGAGATAGAAATATAAGTCTCATAGGATAATATGGGTATGAGGAAGATCATAATAATACAGTTTCCCTCAATATAAGCAAATGATAAGGTGAAGACTATGTCAAAAGGCCAAATAAATATAATTTCAAAGTTACAAATGTGCAATCAATTCAATAGATAGGTGCATAGGCGCTAAACAATAAAATATGATAAAAAAATGTTTGTAAAGGCTTTATTCTTTCTCAAGTTGACCATAAATACTATGCATAATTAGTGTAAAGAAAAATCATATAAAAATCACGCATGTGTGATTAATAAAGATATCGATATCAATAGATAAGCATAAAAGTTCAATATAATCATTATAGTTTCCAATAAGTGTAGTGTGTTAAATGTCACATCATAAATATTAGTGCTATATAAGTGTCATAATAAATGCACAATAGAAAAAAAAACTTGAAATATTTGACAGGGTCATTTACCACAACCAATAATATGTGTCATCATCAATAGTATTAATGGCATATAAAATTGGGGATCATAGGATGAGTAATGCCAATAGTGTAAATTGGTGTGTGGTTGAAAATTAACTTCAATTATTACTAGAACCCTTGTGAGATTAACCTTCTACAGCTTAGTCACTTCAATTATTACTTCAAATTTGAATAATCAAAAGAGAAATTGAAACATATCTCTAAAATAACTAGGCGGGATCAAAACCATTTTCTTATGAGCCCCTTCATGAAATAAGAAATCAAATTAGCAACAACACAACTTTATTTGGATAAATCTTTAGGCCCAAATGTTTTTCTAGCTAGTTTCTATAAAAATGCTATAATATCATTATAAAGGATATTTGGCTCATTGCTAAATAATCAAGGAAAAAAAGAACTCTTTTGAAGGATTTAAATAATAGATTTGTAACTTTTATTCCTAAAAAAGAAGTGATATCCACCTTTTAAACTATAGACCTATCTCCCTTTGTAGTACACTTTATAAAATTATTTCTAAAGAAACTACAAATAGGGTGGACTTATTCTAACTAGATATTACACTAGAAGAACAAAATTGTTTTATGCCTAGGAGATCAATATTAGATGGATTTATAATTTCCAAGGAAGCCATTCATTTGATATAAAATCCACACAAAGAAGTAGAATGATACAAAAATTTGATATCAAGAAAGCTTTTGATAGGGTGGATTGGAGATTTTTGATGAAATTCATGGAAAGATGTAATGTCCCCTTCTCGAGCATGATCTTTCCAGTGACCGTTGGCCTATTCCAGAGACCCATAGGCTACTCGAATGGTAAAATTAGGGTTTCCTATTTTTAAGGATGTCCTTGCTTGGAGTTGGTGGATTCAATGGCGGATTCTTTCTGGGTTTTTAGAGAGCTTCGCAGTGGTATGTTCATTTCGGCATTCTGAGCATTTTCTAGAATTTACTATTTTTAGTAAATTCTATTTTTGGCAGTTTTACAGTTAGGTTTAGCATGGTTGACTTCCTACTTCAATTGATCAGTTGGCTTGCTCATTTATGGCTTCGGGGCCCAATTGGAGAGATAAGTTGAGCTATTTAATTAAAAGTCACGTTTTAATGTTATATTTTAACGTTGACCCCTTGGCCTAGTCTATTGACTTTATGTTGTTTTGAAAAGTGGTCTTTTTGAGGGTGGCGCCTTCATTAAAGATTATTTTATATTTTATATTTTACCCAAAGTCAAATCAAGCTATAAAGTGGACGCATTTATTAAAGTATTGATTTTATTTAAAAAGTCAATATTGAGCTTGAAGGAAATGGACGCCATCTTTGCAAGAGATTAGGGTTTTTGACTTGAAGAGGAGTTTAGGGTTTCGAGAAGTCAACGAGAAATTATAAAAGGAAGACTTTGATCATCATTTGGGCATCTTTTATCTACAGGAATGTTATGCTGCCGGATTGGCTTTGGGATTGCTTCGAGGAATGAAGGCCTCCTAGCTTGGGCATTGCTTCTCGCTTGAAAGATAGCGACTAGTGGTGAGATAGTGTAGTTTGAATGTTTTATTGTGAGATTTCTGCATTTTTAGTCTTTGTGAGGATATGTAAATCAGTTTTATGCATATTAGTGGTTTTCTGGAGTTGCACATTCATTGTAGCAGATTGATGTTTTTAATCATAAGTCATAAAATACACAAAGAGTCGTTCTGGGTATTGTCTCATTGGTTTTCTCTGTTGGAAGCGACCCTTCGTGAATATTTGCAGATTTTAATATGAAGCGTATGATTTTATAAAGCAAATCCGTCATTCCTTGTAGGGCGCACTTTCTGGAGTGCCTCGAGATCCGTGTCATTAATTAATAACCATTTTTAGATGCCATTTCTTATTACTAAGTTAGGCGCCATCATTTTGAGGGTCTATTGCATTAGATTTGAGATCATTTGGGTGAGAAATGAGAGAGATATGAGCATATGAGTGAATTCCTAGGTTGCTGGTTTTTAATTTAAAAGTGCAGATTTGTGGAAAAACATAATTATTATTTGATCATTGAGAGATTTATTGAACTGACATCTCTAATCAAGCCTCAGAGAGTTCTTATATGATGTAATGCTAATCTTTCAAATTCCTATGCTCTTGGCAAGCGAATTCTCTATCATTTTGTAAGCTGACAGTAGTACTGATAGCAGTTCTTTCATCTTGCTTAATCATGTTTTGTAATGCTCATATTTACATTTTGTAATTGTAATTGTATTTCTGTTATCTCCGCCATATGGTTGCCTCATTTCCGTATTGGAGTGAGTAGCACATACTTGGTGTCGAGTGTGCTTTCAGTACATTAGATTCAGGGATCCTCTGACCATATGCTCGCCATCATCGGCGCCATTCTTGGTTAGAGTTCTTGCATAAGCATTTTGATTTAGATCCTTTGACCAATGCTCACACCTTGCCCACATCGAGATCCTGGTGTACATTCTGGTTAGAGTTGCTTCAGCACGTTTTGGTTTAGCTGCTAACCTTGACGGGTGCATTGGTTTGTAATCTGCAATTTGAAAAAGTAAAAAAATTTGGCTCAGATTATTTCAAAAGATATGGTTTCAGAAATCAATGATTGGATTGAATTCATATTCATTTCTAATCCAAGATACTCAATTTTGGTAAATGGTATCCCTCAAGGTATTTTCAGAGAATCTAGAGGCCTTCAATAGGGGGAGCCAATCTCTCTTTTCTTGTTCATCATAATAGCAGATGCCTTAGAAAGATCTATCCAAGCATAATTAAACAAAGGTAAATGGTAATGTATTATAATAGCAAAAGAAGTGAATCATATTACACATCAACAATTTGCAAATGATACTTTACTATTTGGTTCCTCTAGAAAAAGAGAAGCAAATATAACTAAGAATACCTTAAGCTATTATATGAGAGCTTCAGGTCAAGAATTGAATACCTCAAAATCAAATATATGTTTCTTTGTTAACAAACCTTAAGCTACAAAATGATATAATGAACATCTTGGGCTATAAGTTAAGTATTCTTCCAAACAAATACCTAGGTATTCCTCTATTTGGAGGCTACTATTCTACAAAACTATGGAATCTATTAATAGAAACATGTGCACAACAAGGATGACATCCTAGAAAGGAAGGTGGTTGTCATTGATAGGTAGGACAATTATGTTAACATCTATGATACTATTGATTCCAATATACTTAATGTCTTGCCTAAAAGTACCCTAAAAGAATATTGGAAATTAGAAAAAATATGAGGATTTTTTTGGAAAGATACTTCAGAGGAGAGAAACATTCCACTAATATCCGGGGAAACGATTTGTAAACCAAAAGAAGTAGGGGGGTTGGCCCTCAAAGTTAAAATATTCAAAAAAAAAAGTCTAGGAGCAAAACTAGTCTAGAACATATATTTTAAACCTAATCTAAAATGGGTTAGAATTTTGTAGAATAAATGTTTGGATTCACTAAACCGTATTAGATCTCTAATTGTTGCAACTCATCCAAGGGGTTCGAGTACTTATAATTTTATTTTATCTTGAAAAAATATTACCACAAATCACCTAACATGGGAAATAATAAATGAAAGAAGTGCTAATTTTTGGGAAGATTCATAGAATGGTTTTCAATTAAAATAAATTCAATTTAAAATTTTAATACTACAAATTAGGTTCTATTAAATATATATGGGGATAAGTTTGTTGATTATGTGAATCATGTTATCAAATATGAAGCAACCAACTACTGATAGATTATTTTAAGTGGTATGAACCTCCCAATAAATCAAGTTTTAGATCTACAATAAATTATAAATAAATTAAAAATTCCTATCAAATGAAGAAGATATAATAAGATGAAATTGCTCAAAAAAATGGAGAATATTCAACAAAGATTGGATAGAAAAAGGAGGAATCACTAGAACAAAAACTAATATACTTGTTCACCTTTGTTGGAACAAATTATGTCCCTCGAAAGATAGGGTTTACACATGAGTAGCTTTGCAAAAGAAAATTTTAATATAGATAGATTTTAGAGACTTGGTTATAGCAATCCTTCAAGTTGTGTGTTACTCAAACAAAATGAAGAAAGTATTGATCACCTCTTATTAAACTATCAATTTTCTTTAAAATGTTGGAAATGGCTTTGTGCTAGATTATAATGGATAAACAATACCAAATGATATTCTAAGTCTCCTTCATTGGGCGATAATTTTTTAAAAAAAATCACTTTTAAAATATGTGGATCATTTTCAAGTATTGATAATATTATGGAAGTTTTGGAAAGAAAGAAATAGAAGAATTTTTTAAGAGAAAGAATTATCAAAGTCGTCCTTTATTAATAAATTAGAATCAAAATTGGTAGAGGTTATTAGTAGTAGAACAACTTCTCAATATTTAAGAGGAAAAACCTTTTCATTTTGGGACAATGAAATGGTTATAAATTGGCAATGCCTCAAAAATACCTAACATTAATGGGGCTGGAGGGATGATTCTTCAAAATTAATAAAATTAGTAATGAATAAGTAATGGAAACCCCCCTTTAAGATCCGTATAAGATGAATTTTGATGGAGCTTCCAAAGGTGATTTGGGAGCTTTTTGAGCTAGATGTGTCACAAGAAATGAATAAGGTAAAATGATTGGATCAACTTTGAAAATACTAAAAGAGAAAACTAATAACAAAGCAAAGGTCCAAGATCTCATTTTGGGATTACAAATTTGTAAGGTTTATGGTTGCAATAAAATAAAAAAATCAAAGGAGAATCTATGATAATAGTGAATGTTGTAAAAAAGAAAAGTCATAAAAATAAAAAATTAACAATCTCCTCCAACAAGTTTGGCCACTTCTAGGCTCATTGGAGAAATACACTGTTCAACACACTTTTAGAGAAATTAATGAAGAATTATATATTCTTTCCAATTCTCCAATTGACTTGACTAAAGAAAATGTGATCAATTTCAAAGATGAATTATGGCCAAATATTAAAGTAAAGCTCAATTGACAATCAATGAATGAAATGGCTTTATATATGTAAAAAATGATAATTGAATGAGCTGAAGGATTATGAGGATGTCAATATCTTAATTTTTTAATTTAAAGGTCATGTTCATGTCGAACATGATTTTCCTAAATGGGGACTATGGATGAGGCCAAGAGATGGTAAAAGTTATGATGAATTGGAAAGAATATTTTTTTAAGACATGACATATTTCTAAAGAAACCCAATTCCTTGCAATTCTTTGAAGCTTGATGGATACACCTATGCACTTGGTGTGTGGTTAGCTCAGACAGATACCCTCTCTTGGTGATATCAAAATAATGGTTTAAAATAGTCTCCAAAACCTAATGCGGTTTACTTCTATACACAATATAATGGGTGTTGGGGAGGAATTCATGAAAACTTATCACAATTACATGGTTAGTACAAGAATTTTGATGATGTCTATGGTTGTTCTTTTTTACCTCAATGAAGTTAGGGCAATGGTGAAGAAAATGACAAAATCATTTATCAAGAGCTAGTTTCTAGGGGGTTTGAACAAATACATTGATTTTATGGTGCAAGAACCAGATTACCTCCCCTAAATGGATTGTTTTTTTGATACAATGGTGTTTTAAATAACCCTTGAAAATCTCTCATTAAAACAACATCTATAAAAAAATGAGGAGAGAAGGTAGAAAAAGGCATCCAAAGGTGAAAATTTCCTAAATCAAGTGTTGGGTCTAGTGATAACTAATGGTATTGCTTGGCTTAATACACTTATTTATGAGAGCTCTAATGATGAAGATGATATTTAGTTAAAAATGTAGAAGGTGACCATGATATAGATCATAATGATAATGCTAGAAAAATATTAGAGGTCAAAAGATTATAGTATATAATGTGTTATAGATTTTTTTATAAACATCCCTTATTTTTCTTTTACTATGGAATTTTGTCAAAACCTAAAACTACTATAAAAATTGAATTATGTATTTTTCTAATATATGAAATAATTTTTGGATCATATTGAAATTTATACTTTAAAAAAATATAATTTGAAGGCTATAATATTGTTAAATCTAATGTCACTGTGACTTTTTTTGATGGTCCAACACTTGCTTCAAAAATAATTTATTCTAAAAACTCTATAAGTAGCAAGAGGATGACATAGAAAATAACTTTAAATGAAGGGCACCTTCAAATGAAGACATTTCTTTCATTCAGAGGTTAATTCCATAAAATATTTTGAACATGAAACATTTATAAAAAAGGCCTTCATTCCAAAGGTACCTTCATTTGAAAGTCATGTCGTTTTCTAATTTTTGGCACCTTGGACTCATTTTTTGTCACATCACTTAACTAGGGAAAACTATTACAGGATCACCCTAATATAAATTTAATTGATCTGTCTAATGATCTATCTTTTGATGATTGCTTCTACCCTCCTCCTCAACTATCCAAGTGGCTTATATATCTCCTCATTCTACCTTTCATTTCATGTCATCTCCTCCTAAGAATATACCTACTTTTCATGCCAATATTACTTCATAAATTTATCATAGATTGGATATACATATAAAAAACTAGCTTGACCTAATAAAAAATTCCATTTCCACAGCCAAAATTTTCATCTAATACAGTCAATCTTCCTCCTACACCTAAGCTTACATCTAAGGCATATAAGGAGTATAATATTATTAATCAACTTTGAAACACATAAGCTAATATATCTCTTTGAGATTTAATATGTGCATCACCTTTTGTATAAGAATATCATGCACAAATATTTACACAATATTCAAGTAAATCCTAATACTACTCCATAATTTGTGACTTCTTTGATAAAATATCTTAGTCATAAGTTAGAACATCATGGTATTTTATCTCATGACATAGAACTCCAAAATGATTTTGTTATTAATGAAGCTTTATCTCGACACTTGCTATGAAATATCATAAGGTCAAACATTAAGCACTCAATGGATCTAGTTTAAACACTTGCATGGAAGATTGCTTGAAATTTTTTAATGTGGATATGTCAAAATTGTTAAAATCAATTCTCATTACTAAAGCTTTTGGTAGTATTGATAGATATTGTTTGAGCACTATTACTTTTCCTATCACAATTGGCCTACTTACTTGAGACACATTGTTCCATGTGATCCAAGAAATTTATCTTGTAATGTTCTAGTAGGGCGTCCATGGGTACATGCTATGAGAATCATATTTTCTACCTTACATAAAGTGTTAAATTTTGGAATGATGGTAAAAAATAATGCATCTTACAAATCCTCAACTATTTAGTCATTAGTAGATAACTTTAAAGACTTTATCATGCAAAACCAATTATTAAACTTAGATGACTCAGATGAATCTCCAAAATAAGAAACCCACCACATAACAATGATTTATCTAGTGATAACTAGGATCTATTAAACTAGTGTAGATATCATAAAAATACATATACCTAAGAAACATTCAATATCAATTTTGAGTTATTTTATTAACTTAAAAATTATTTTATTTGCATTCACTTAAGAGTTGCCTTATTACTTAAAAGTTATTTTATTTTGTAGTTTTTATAAATAGATGTGGCATGTGTTAGTTTTTTTTTCTTAAAAAGAAGGGGTAAAAATTTTATTCAATCAGAACCAGAGTACAAAGCAAAGGTCAGAGGCCCACCAAAAAAGAACACCACCAGACCCACCAGCAACAACACTACCTATTCATGTCCTCCACTAATAACCTCTCGAGGGTCTCAAGATAGTTAGAAGAAAGCTCATCCTTTCCACTGATATCCCAGCCATCCACATTCTCAGAGGCCCATTTCGCAAGACAATCTGCTACTTTGTTCCACTCTCTAGGGATATGACAAAAGGAGATAGAATCCAAGGAGCTGCAAAGACTCAAAATCTGTCTGCCCACAGAAGCCAATTGCCAACTAACATCATCCAACCTCTGATTGTTCAAAAAATCCACAACAATCTGAGAATCCGACTCACAGATGATCCTCATCCAGCCTAAATAGCATCCACGCTCAACAACAATCTTAATAGCAAGGGCCTCCATCAGATTATTAGACTGCTGCCCTTTGTAAATAGAGAAGACAAAGACCACACCACCATCATTACCTCTACCAATACCTCCCACACCAGCATGACCAGGGTTCCCACGAGAAGAACCATCAGTATTAATCTTTAGGACCCCCACCGGGGGAGGCATCCACTTCCCAGCACGACAAACTCATTGCCGAACCTGACGGAGCCTTCTGCCAGCAAAGCAACCCCGGCTACTATCCCCCAAGCTCAAATTCCGCACAATATCAAGATCACCAGGGTCAAGATTTTCAGCCATGTCACACTTAGCCGAAATAGTCTCCTGAAGCCTGCTAATTATCTTCTTCCACAATTGAAGATTTCCCAAATTGGAACCACAAAAAACTCTACGGTTCCTCTCCAACCAAAGGTTCCAAAGAATGAAAATAGGCCCAATAGACCAGGCCACCTAAAGGAAAGGAGTCTTTGCTGGTGGTCTGCCCAAACTTTCCCAAAAGTCAATCAAGGAGGTAGCATGAATACACCCATGATGCCAAGCCTCCCACCATCTATGCCATAACTCTCTAGAGTAAGGGCAAAGAAAGAACAAGTGGGAGGTACACTCCTCACTGTGAGAACAAAGAAGGCAAATAGAGGGTCCTTGAAAGCCACATTTGCGAAGATTTTCCCAAGTGAGGCACTTCCTCTGAGCAACCAACCATAAGAAAAAATTGTATTTGGGCCAAGAGAAGTTATCCCAAACCTTCCTCCACCAGTGCACCTCAGCAGGACCATATAAGTTCCTGTCGAGCATAGCATAGCCTTGGGCAACAGTAAATTTACCTTTTGGACTAGGATTCCAAGCCAGAACATCCCTCCCATTAAGGGAGCTGCATAGCCTAGCCTCCAAAACTCTAGAAAGAATAGCACGATCCTCATCAGATCCACCCACGGGCCACTCCTGTGGGTCCTTCTAGCAAGCCACCACCGCCTACCCAATACGCTTGACAGTTCTAAAATGCTCCACCTTAATCCAACCGGCCTCGGAAAAAATATGGCAAAGAGGCTGAAGCTGAGGAAAACTAGAAAGAATGGGAGGGTGGCCATCCCAAGAGTCCTACCAAAACAAAACATCGGAGCCTCTATTACAGATCCAAAAGAGGCCCTCCTTAATCAATTGAGCACCCTTCTTAAGGGTATCCCAAATACAAGAACCTTTACCCAACAAAGGAAGACGCGGCACATCGAGGCAATCAGCACCCGAAAGATACTTGTGGGCCAGAATCTTAGCCCAATCCTGATCTTGATTGTTACACCACCTCCAGTACAGTTTGGCAGCCAAGGCAGTGACAGCAAGCGCCATAGACCTAAGACCAAGGCCCCCAGCATGCTTCGGCCTGCAAACAGACTCCCACTTGACCAAGCTCCATTTTGAGGAAAGAAGGTTGCCAGACCAAAGAAATTGCCGAGACAAGGCATCAAATTCCCACACAAAGGTGGACGGGGGAACTTGCACACAACACCTATAAATGGGGAGAGACTGCACCACCATCTTAAGAAGAATCACTCTCCCAGTAGAGGATAGCCATCTGTGAGTCCAATGGCTAACCCTACTTCAAAATTTATCCAAAATACCCTGCCAATAATCTCTCCGCTATCCTCCCAAGGCCAAGGGGATCCCAAGGTACATCAAGGGAAGAGAACCGATCTGAAATCTAAGGATCCTAGCAATCCTGCTCTGTATACGCTGAGGAGTATTAAAGAAGTAGATAGAAGATTTATCATCATTAATACGCTGACCAGAAGCCTTCAGATAGATGTCTAAGGCTCACCTAAAGTTCACTGCCTCACTAATTCTAGCCAAGCCCATTAGCCCAGTATCATCCACAAACTGAAGATGAGAGTAGGAAGGGAGGAGGTTGTTCCAGCTCCAACCCTGGATAAGACCTTGTCTCACCTGAGATTTAATAAATCTTCCAAGACCCTCTGCCATGATAATGAATAAGTAAGGGGATAAAGGATCCCCTTGCCGGAGTCCCCGAGAAGCACTAAACAAATCTGAAGGTTCCCCATTAATGAGAATAGAGAATGAGGTAGAGGTCACACAACTAAGAACCCAGTTCACCCATTCCTCAGCAAAGCCAAAAGCCAAGAGAGTTTTCTGTAAGAACTCCCAGCTCACCCGATCATAAGCTTTAGACATGTCAAGTTTAATAAACATAGCCTTCTCCTTAGAGTTAGCCATAGAATGAATAGTTTCCATGGCTATCACAACACCATCCAAAATTTGTCTCCCTTCAACAAAACCACCCTGCTCAGCCGAGATCAGAGAACCAAGGAGTGGTTTGAGCCTCTCAGCAATCAATTTGGTGATGATCTTGTAAACAACGTTACATAGCGCAATAGGCCTGAATTGAGCTAACTGGTTAGCTCCTTCCAACTTAGGTATGAGGGCCAAGAAGGTAGAATTCATAGACTTGAGCATCTTTTTGTTCCTAAGTGATTCTTGGACCACCTCAAGGAGATCAAACTTTATAATTTCCCAGAACTCTTGAAAAAACTCAATTGGAAACCCATCTAGACCAGGGGCCTTACCTTTTTTCATATTAAATACCACTTTCTCCAACTCAGGTAATAAGATAGGACATAAGAGAGTCCCATTCATTTCAGCAGAGACTAGGTGGGGAATACAATCCATGATGGCCTGCTCCTCAGCCCAAGCAGCAAGATTCTCCCTAGAAAAGAGGTTTGAAAAATAATTGACTGCCTCCCTGGAAATATCAGCATAGCACGAGAGTTGAGCCCCATCCTGTGAAACAAGAGAGGAGATAGCATTTCCTTGTCTTCGAGCCTTAACTGAATTATGAAAGAAAGCAGTGTTCCTATCCCCCTCCTGAAGCCAATCAATACGAGATTTTTGCCTCCAGAAGATCTCTTCCCTAAGTTCCCACTCTTCTAAACTCTTCAGGGCCAAGGACTCAGCCATACTAAGGGCAGAGGTCAACCCCTGATCCCGAATCTGACGAGTGATAGCATCCAACTTGGACTGGGCAGCCATCTTCTGAGCTTGAAGGTTCCCAAAACATTGTTTATTCCATCTCTTAAGTCTGAACTTCACATGCTGAAGCCGCTTACTAAAAGTGAACATGGCTGTCCCATGAGAAGGCATCCCCTCATGCCACCAGTCCAGCATAAGCTCCTGAAGAGATGGATCTCTTAACCACATCAATTAGAATTTGAAGGAGGGATTTTTGGTGACACCATAAGCGGTGACAGAAAGCTTTATGGGCCAGTGATTAGAGCCCCTCCAATCAAGAATTTTAGAACTGGTAGTCAACCTACTATTCAACCAATAACAGGAGACAAGAAATCTATCAAGCCTTTCAGAGATAGCCTCCACACCACATCTCCTATTGTTCCAGGTAAAGACACCATTGGAAGGCTTCACATCAATGAGATTCAAGGAACCAATCATATCTCTGAGAAGATTAGCAGAAGGGTCTAACCTGGCTAACCCACCACGTTTTTCATCTAAGCAAGTAACCGCATTAAAATCACCAGCCATAATCCATGGGAGAAACGGGTCCAAGGCTCGAATGAAACGAATGTGAGCCCAGAGATTTAACTTACCTGAAAGATCCTTAGGAGCATAAATATTGGATAAGAGACACCTTTCTCCAGTAACAAAACTAGAAGCAACCAGAGAAATGGAAGACCGACTAGACATCCAACATAAGGGGGAAACTTTCCTCGGGTTCCAAAAGCAAGCCACACCCCCTGCACTGTTCAAAGCACCTACCCGCTGCCAATTGCCTTGGGGCCAGATACGCGAAGCACAATTAGCTAGCCCATCAACAGTAAGCTTAGTTTCCTGGATAAAGACCACATCAGGTGACTGAGATTCAATTAATCTGCGAACAGCCTTTTGTCTAGGGATGTTGTTCAAACCCCTTACATTCCAAGATAAAACAATCATTTATGGGGGTGGGAGAAATGGGAATCAATGGGCTTCACAGACCCAGATTCAACCAAAGTATCACCCATAAGCTTAACCTTCTCTTGATCAGTCTTCCTTCCACTCTTTGACGGTTTATCAAGAGGCCCCTTTTTAAAGGATTTCTACTGTAAGCCTAGTGTGGGAGGAGCTTTGTTACTCCTTGCAGGATCTGAGGCCCCCCTAGGAGCAGGGGGATCAGGAACCACCGCAACAAAGTCCTTCGGAGTCTGTGACCCCTGGAGAACCCCGAAATCCTGAGCATGAGCCGAAGGATCCATAGCCTTCTGATCCTTCTCATGAACCCCTGGAGATAGAATTTGGTCCTCTTTCCTTGCATCTTCATCCTGAACATCTTGCAGACCCTTAGCCCCAGAAGAGAGCTCAACTGGAATACCCTCCTCCTAGGTCAAATCATCAAGAACCTCAAACCTGTTAAAGTTGCCTTCATTTTGTCTATCCATCCAAGATCTCTTCCTGCCCTTGCCTTTGTTATGGGACTTGACCAGAATAAAACCCTCATTATCCATAGGTTCATTAGACATTGGAGCCTTTCCCTTGTCCCCCTTGGGAGGTCCAGAAGCAGCAAAGGGGGAGGGTTTAAATCTAGGGCATTTGTGGTGTAAATGTCCATATTCATGACAAATTCTGCATCTAAAGGGTAGGGTTTCATAATCCAACTGTTGGATCCAAGAAGAAGATCCCATGAGAATCTCCATAGAGTTTGGTAATGGATTATTTAAATCGACTTCAACACAAATGTGAGCAAAAGAAATTACCTTATGGTCTTGAGTTTGGGAAGCCGATCCCACAGGTTTTCCAAGAAGTAACGAGATTGAGTGAAGAATATCCTCCCTCCATAATTCCAATGGAAGCCTTGGCAAACGAACCCACACGGGAACTCGCGAAGGGATCTCTTCAGCAGAGTTGAATCCCATGTGCCAAGGTTTGATGAAAAGCCCTACCTGGTTAAAGAAATAAGGACCTCCTTCGAAAGCCCTATTCCTGTCGGACATGCTTGAAAAGATAACCAAAAAATAGTTATTAGCTGCCAGAATAATCTCCATATCACCTTCTGGGTTCCAAACCCTGCATGCCCAAGAATCCAAAACAGGAAGAGATAAACGAACGCCCAAAAATTTGCAAATAAGAGCATGATTGCCCCAATATTCAACATCCTCTGAAACTTGCTCAGGTTGAATAATCAAGACTGGACGATCCTCGGATCTCTCCAAACAACTGTTTACTTTTTTAATTCAAAAATTCCCTTTGGAAGAGGAGACTCCATCCCCAGAATGGGGTTTCCCCATCTGATCTAGACCACTGACATGCAACGAAGAAGAGGGCTCAACCATTTCCAAATCACCAGAAGAAACCATAGAAAAAGCAAAATCTCGTTTTTCCATGGACCAAAAGCATAAGCACAAGCAGGAAAAGATAAGACAGGGCAGGAGACCCCACGCCCCAGATACCCAAGCACCACCCGCCAAGGACAACACCGGCACAGAAGAAACGCAGAAAAGACCATAAAATGGCCACCCAACAGTCCAAACGCGAGCCAAAGCCCCCACTTCAGCCCACGCACCCCAGGAAACCCATCAACACCCCCCGGATGCAGCAAAGAAAGCTCAGGCGCAGCCAAAAAGCACCAGAAAGGACGCGCTAGGGCACGCAGACCCTAGTGCGCGAGCACAAACCGCACCAAGCCATCCGTCTGTTTGATTCCCCATGTGTTAGTTTTTTAAAATATATGTTGTATGTGTTAGTTTTTCTTTACATGGTTACAATATGACACTTTATTTATTATAGAACACCTCTTGGTCATAATTGACCATATTTATTAAACATTTACTTTTTTATATTTTTCCATCATCAATCTTAATTGAATACATTTAATTAATTTACCTAAATGTCTAAAAGAATTAAAAAGTAAAATAGGCATGTTAAATACATATATGTAAAAAATCTCACACATACCAAAGTTATTTTAAATATTTATCAATTATTGTATTCTACTTCATAATTGTTCTATTATAATACACATATTTAGAGACATAAATTTTAATTTACTTAATAATTAATTTATTAAAAAATGATTTACTTTGTCTTTTATTAAAACATTGTACCAATTTTAATATTGAAATCATTATTATCATTTTAACATATGAGCTATACTTATTTAAAACTATTTAAAAATATATATTATTTGAAGAATTATATTCTTATTTATTTAAGAGCTATTATATTATATTTTTATTTTTTTGATAGAGGGTTTTATATCAAACCCAGATTGGTAAAACAACGCACGAGCCATAGGCTAAACTTCTTTGACTAAGAGCCAAGGATTGAGGGGTATCCATTCAAACCCAGATTCGTAAAACAACGCATGAGCCATAGGCTAAACCTCTTCGACTAAGAGCCAAGCACTGAGGGATATCCATTCTACCAAATTCACCCTGGGCACGATCTGAACCTCATCCCTTATGATGTCGGAGCCTTGCACTCAGCAAGACTTCATCCCTAGTGGGCTCATTTAGAACCATTCAACTTCACCAGCAGACTAAGGGCCCATTGACAAGCTATTATATTTAGAATGATGCCTTGTGATACTATTGTAGAACACTTTTCGACATAATATAGTCATTAGAAATGTATCTGAATATGATTCACAAAGTCCGTTAAAATTGGTGAGGGTGATGATATGTGTTGATTACGCCATCCATCAATATTCAAACCCTTAAATATGAAAATAGATTCATGTTCAATCGAAAAACAAAATAAACTTATGAATGATATAAAATCTTCCATAAAAAATACTTCAAATAACATCAACCAATAATTATCATTCCATATAATAATATAATAATAATAATTTTCTCCCAAACTGTCATTGAAATCCAAAGCTGTGTTTCGTCCCATGCAAAGCACCATCATCAACCTCATCATTAATCCCGTACACAGTTATGATAAGCCCTGCAATCACTAATGGAAGGTCGCGCGTTCGAATCTCGAGAAGCATCTCTTACAAACTGAAAAAAAAACGTTTTTTTAAGTATGTTCAGCACATGCCAGCCCCCACATGGGGGACTGCGCCGGCGCAGTTAATTGAACTTGTTTTTAATAATGCAGCTTTTTTTATATCTATTATATTTAACTGCATTTAATTAAATTTATTGGGAAGCGTGGGGCTGCTCTTATAATTTAGAATATATATTTTTGAAGGCATATCCAAAAGGACAAAAAAGGGTATATAGGCCTATTTTTTATTTAGCCAATTTGGTGGGTCTAGAAGATTAATTTTATCAAAACAAATTGTATTTCTGGTGTAGGTAGTTTTGATTTATTTTGAAAGGAGTGTCATGGTATATAGATATTTATATTCACTAAGTATAATTTTGTGTAGATTTGGATCTCTTGTTTTATGTTTCATACTTATTTATATGTTTATATATTCTTATACATTCATCATGTCTGCTCATTTTTAGTAAATCTATAGGTACATATTCGAGGACAAGTTTGTGGTCCTAAGGAAGTCCTCACGATTGTAGGAATGTCCTTATGATTGTTGACATATCCTTCCCAAATTCAAAATTTTAAATTTGAAGTTAGGCAACTCCTTTGAAAACTTTAACCTTCAAGGGTCAACTAAACACAAATTTGCATGATTTGTTGTTGTATCCTTATAGAGTCTAGGAATCAAGTAAGCACCCCCCAAAAAAAAAAATTGCAATCCACTTGGTAAAAAAATTTCATGTGATTGATGACATTGGCGAGACACACTTTTGATACCACAAGGACCAGGGAGACTAAACCTAATGACCTCTTGCATGTAATAAGATGCTTTAGCCAATTAAGCCAAGGCCCCTGCCCCTACTATATCCTTATATTTAACTACATTAAATGTCTTCATTTAATCATCTCATATCTCTAAGCATTCCAAGGCATATCATTTGTATTACACACTTCAATTAGAGCACTAAAAATAATATAAATCTATACAAGCATTTGTAGGAGCATATGTATGACTAAAGAGTGTTATTTTTTATTTTCTACACACTTTTGGAGGTTGATGTAGGAGAACATGTCCCCTTTGTGACATAATGAGAGCCCTACCAAGATATTCATAAATACCACTAGCAAAGGTAGAAGATATAAAGGCACATTGGGTGAAGTGAAGATAAAAGTATGAAGATTTCACAATATAAATTTCTAGGTATATGATAGATCCATGGATGCAAACTTATCCCCAATCCTCATACTTATCCTTGCATAATTTAAAGAGAATACTATGATTCCAAGGAAAATACAAGACTATTATCATCCTTTCAAATTCTGAAGTGTTCACATTTCTATTGCATTCTAGATTGCATGAATTCTTCAATCATAGAGCTAAGTGCATATTATTTATTGCATTTAAAAAAAAAATAGTTATAAATTATCAATCACAACTATAAATAAGGAAAGTTTATTTTTCTTTTATATTTTAGTGAGCTCAATCAATCTGAAACAACTTATCATCCCTCTAGGGTTTCAAAACAACATTTTAAGGTCTAATATAATGTTGATCTACCTTATGTTTTTAGATTTGTCAAGGGTTTGACCTTCATATTCTTTTCTTTTTTTTTTAGGATTTGGGTATACATCATGATTTAACTTTTATCATAACCTTTGACGAGAAATATACATGTTCTAATACCAATTGTTAGGAAATTCAATCTCTATCCAAATATGGCTTCAATGGATGAGATATAAGGCTTGGACTACTACAACATGAAAATTTGAAACATATATACAAACTAAAATTAAGTTACCTTAATATGGAATTACCATGATTAGATCCATCTTCTTTATGATGCTAAAAAAAACCAACATAACATGCTTAATAACACCACCTTATATGAACTTATATAATAGAAATAAATAAATAATAACATCACTATAAGCTAGTAGAAAATAGGCAAAAATCAGCAACATAAAATCATCACATTTATGTGGAGGAACCCTAGCGAGAAAAAAACTCCACCAAGAAGAGAGGACAAGTATGCATTATCTTCAAAGAAATAAGATTACAATACATTCACTTTCATTCTCCTCTTTGCATCCAACATGATAGCATCGTGTACCTATGAACAACCTCTTTATGCCTCAATTTGTCCTTGTTCCTGCAATGTAACTCTACATTCAACTATTCCTCATAATTTCTACATTCAAGGAGTTGATTTTATAGACTTGTGAAAACATCTTAATCCCCAAACATGGTGCACAAATATGAACCTTCATTCAAAATGTCCCCAACCCTTGGATTACCTCCTTGATATATGAAAAAACACTGATTTTGGCTCCAATACCTTCCCTCTAACTTGGGCGCTCAAACTTAGAAACTAAACATTGCATTAAATACAATAAATAATGGAATACCAAGAGATACCTATTGCTTATTTCCAAGCACCCTTTTGGAGAATATCAACAATCACACATTTATATTTTTCCTTATCTTTTATCATCTCATTCTAGACATCCACATGTGGGGAAAAATAAATATTTTTGTCCACAAGTCACCTTTATCATTGCTAGTGGAACCCATCACCCTTTATGAATGTAATACAAATAAGGGTGAGAATAAATACCACAAAATATTTTCCCAATAAACCTTAAGTGTCTAGGGACACTTTCTAGGGATGTTGGAACCGTGCAATATGACATAGGATTTACAAGGTAGATGGCACCTTAATCATAACAATCTTGCACCCCAATTTTTTCTATCATCATGTACCTCTTAGGGTTTTTGTTGAGAATAATGTAAATAGATAAATTGAAAATATAAGTTCATAAAATATTCAAATCTATTAACCGGTTAGAGTAACATGTGATTAACCCTCAAATTTGAAATATAACATGAGGAAACTTATAAGAAACCAATTAAAATAAACAATAACACACAACACAAAATTTGTGTGGAGAAATCCTTCTAGGAAAAGACTCCACCACCAAAGAGACACTAAGATTGTATTAATTTGAAATAATCAATTGCATCAATACAATTATCTCCAACTCTTCAATCTAACAACATACTTGCAACAAAACACTTCACCTACATAACACAATGGAAACTATATCACATGCCTCCAATTTATAGAGAAAACATAAATAAGGAACCACAAATGGTTTCAAAACTAGTGGCCACCAAAATCATGGTTGACAAGCAAAATCCTATGTCATATTATGTAATCAATCAAGCACTCAAGATAGACCTCAATCAATACAACATTCTTGACCTGCTACTCCTAATGGAAATGCATTCCCAAGTCTAGCACTCCATGATGAAGATAGCAATTCATGTGTACACACCATGTTATGACAAGATGCTCCACTATCACAAAAGTAACACTTGAACACTCTATAAGGGAGATGCTCAATTACTCTTATGACAATGATGACTATAATTCCCCCTATTGACCTTTTTGTATATCTTATTCAATACCATTACAACAATATCCCAAGTATCCTAGAGAATAATAATAAAATAATAATTTCTCTCAACACCTCATGGGTGTCCAAGTCCTACATTTCATGAATGTTGAAGACACATACATTTTCATAAAATTGTAACTAAATAGAATACTAAGTCTTAAAATTTATTAGTTAATTTACATTCATATATTTTAGATTTTTATAGGTTATTATCTTTTTATATACATCACCTTTATATCCTTGAATACTCTCATCACAAATTATATACTAAGGATAGGGACATGTCTTCTATGGAGGTCGTATGATATCATGTTTACTCTTTTCCTTCCTTCATGGAGTGGATTAGTGCTCATCCACACCTATTAGATACATTCATTTCATTTATCTATGAGCATAATGATGAACATATGATAGTGATAGTGATGAGTACATGTCTATATTGAAGATCTACTGGACATATATAATATAGTTTTATCAATCTTGCATTGAATCCATGGATACCTACCTTCACATAAACTTTATTTGCATGATGATAGCTTATTCCTTGTGTAGTATATTAAATTGATTCTAGCAAAGGAAATAAATTCTTTGAGAATCAACTTCTTCTTATATTACACTAGGATTAATCAAACAACTTGGTTTATGATTTGACAAATCCCTTTATGCTTATAATTGGAAATATAAATGAAATGATTACAACTTTAACACAAAATATCCAATTACAGTAGACTGCTCAAAATATATTTTTCTATATTATAAAATAAAATATAATTCTTGTTGAAATGAAAAGAATAGGTCTTAAAGAAAATTTTGTAGCCTTCTAGAAGCATCAACCATAGACACTAGTGTGTAGCATGAACATCCTTGTGATGCACTATTATCTTATATAGACACAACGAAAAAGGAAAAAGCGCCTTGAAACCTATACCTACATGCACAAAAAAGAAATCACAGGCCCATTGTGTGTGAAATATATTTAAATGACATAAAGAACCTAAATTGTACAATAGAAAAATCAATTAAAGAAACTAAGGAAGAAATTTGCTAGAAAATAAAAAGTTATCACCTAATAGTCATCTTCTTCCAATATAAATACATGCACTTAGAAAAGAAAAGGAAAATGTTTGGGTGGTTGTTTAGGGGCTTGCCTCAATCAAACCCACGTCTCGGTCTTTTGACCTCCATGGACAA
>VDFB02338957.1:70022-81457 GCA_007258455.2 Sequoia sempervirens | reverse complement strand
TAAGAGAAAAATTGGAAGCTCTTGAGAAGTTCAAGACATTTAAAGCTCTAGTAGAGAATGAAATAAGTTTGAGAATCAAATTTTTGAAATCAAATAGAGGAGGAGAATACACCTCAAATGAGTTTGAATATTAATGTGAACAACACAGAATAAAAAGATAGTGTTTAGTTGTAAGAACTCCATAACAAAATGGAGTTATTGAGAGGAAAAATAGGACTGTTTAAGGGATGAAAAGAGAAATGTTGAATGATTCTAATCTAAGTGATACCTTTTGGAAATAAGAAATGCACAAGACAATCTATGTTCTAAACTAAGCACAAATTAGGGTAAAAATAATAAAACACCCTATGAGCTTTGAAAGGGAAGGCTTGTGTTAGTAAAGTATTTTAAAATATTTGGAAGAAAATGTTACATCCAATGAGATAACAAAGACTTGGGAAAGTTTGATTCTAGGTGTGATTAAGGAATCTTCCTTGGATATTCCACAAAAAGTAAAGCCTATAGATGCTATCACAAGAGATTGCACAAAATTGTTGAAAGTGAAAATGTGAGAGTTGATGAAGGAAGACTTCAAAAGGAAATAGTTCAAGAAGTTGATCATCAAGAAGATAACATTAAAGAAGAACTAGAGGAAGAAGATGAAAATGGTAAGGTTGAACAAGGAAATCTAAAAACACCATCTAGAGCACCAACCAAGACTCCATCCATATTTTTCCAAAAGAAACATCCAAAAAAATTGATCACTAGTGACAGAGATATATAAATCCAAACAAGGAGGAGATTAGCCAATTCATTCGAACATGTGAACTTATGCTTACTCTCTAAAATGTAACCAAAGAATTTTTTAGAAGCAAGTGAAGACAAGCATTGGATAAAGGCTATGGAAGAAGAGTTGGATCAAATCAAGAAGAATAAAACTTGGAGCTTTTCTCAAGACCTATGGATAAAAATGTAATTGGTACAAAATGAACATTTAGGAACAAATTGAATTAAGATGGTCAAGTTGTGAGGAACAAGGAAAAATTAGTATGCAAGGGATACACTCAAGTTGAAAGAATAGATTTCAAAGAAACCTTTGCTTTTGTTGCTCGTATGGAGGCTATACGGATGTTCTTAGCATTTTCCTGTTTCAATAATTTCAAAGTCTATCAAATGGATGTCAAGTCATATTTTTCTTAATGGAAACTTGGAGGAAGAATTTTATATTTAATAACTAGAAGTGTTTCTTCTAGTAGAGAACAATGAATATGTATATAGAATAAAGAAGGCACTTTATGGGCTGAAACAAGCACCCAAAGATTGGTACTCAAGGTTGGACAATTATCTGCAAGAATAGGTCTTCAAAAATGGTATTATAGATAACAATATATACATCAAAACTAAAGGTGATCATCAGTTGATTGTTGTAGTTTATGTGGATGACATTATTTTTGGAGGTAGCAATGATAAGATGTGTCAGGATTTTCCAAAGAACATGCAAAAGGAGTTCAAAATTTCCATTCTTAGTGAGTTTTTTTTCTTTCTATGGTTACAAATTTCCAAATTAGATAAGGGGTATTCATTTCATAAACCAAGTATATTAAAGAAATGTTGAAAAATTTTAGGATGGAGGACTACAATTCAATGAGTACTCCCATAATCAAAGGTTGCAAATTAAGCAAGGATGATGAATCTCTAGAGGCGAATCAAACTCTATATAGGTCCATGATTGGAATTTTGCTATATTTGGTAGCAACAGGACCTGACATTATGCAATCATTTCGTTTGGTGGCATGATTTCAAGAAGCACCAAAGGACACATATGTGCAAGTAGTGAAGAGGATATTCAAGTACTTAAAGAGCAATATGGATTTTGGGTTGTGGTACCCAATAGGTGAAGGATCTCACTCTCACAACATACACATATGTGAATTGGGTTAGCAGTATTGATGAAAGAAAAATTATAAGTGGAGGAGCATTCTTTCTTGTCCCAAATCTTGTATCATGGTTAAGTAAGAAACAAGAGTCGGTTTCTTTGTCTACAGCAAAGGTGAAATATATTGCAGCAGCTTCTTGTTGCACTCAATTACTTTAGATGAAACAAACCTTAATGGACATCAAAGTTAAGTATGATCACCCCATATCCATATTTTTTGATAATACAAGTGTGATCAACATATCAAAGAACTCAGTTATACGTTCTAGAACGAAGCACATCTTGATCAAATATCATTTTCTAAGAGAGAAATTGGTTGATCAGTAGGTGAAGTTGGAATATGTTACTACAAAGGAACAACTTTTGGATATTTTCACAAAGCCACTACCAAAAGAGACTTTGAGTACTTGAGGGAGAAATTGAGAGTGATATCACTCTCATCCAATCATTAAATACTTCAAAAGAAGCATATGTTTAGGGGGCTATTTATTGCCTTATATTTTATCCCTAGAAGACCTTCTTCATTGACATCAAAGGGGGAGGAATAGTGTAAGGGGGGGGCATGTTAGTCAGGGGAGAAGTATGGTTCTTTTTCATTTCAAGAAGTATTACTATATAGGATTGTCATCAATGAAAAAGGGGAAAAATTGTTGGAAATATTAGTGTCATTGATATTAAAGGAGATAGTGAAGACTTGTGAAATATGTTAGCCGACCTAATCCAAACTTGGCACCAAATTGAGAAACAAAATAAAAAATAACAATATTTATTGGGCTATCCCCCCTCATTGTGGCACCCAATTTTTTTTTTTTAAAAGGTAATTTAAATTTATTATAGGGGTCGACTCCCCTTAGAGAGGAGTGCCCCACCTTGGGAAAGAAATTAAAAAATAAATAAATTTTATTTATAAGAGGGTCAACTTGTTTTGAAGAGCCACTCCTCTTGGCTAAAGAGACATTTTGAGAGGTATAATAAGAGGTTGTGAGAGGGTTTTATTATCGATCAATTAAAAAAAGGAATATTTTTGTATGAAGAGAAGAAATAAAAAGTTATTCAAGTAGATCTACAAGATATATATTAGCATATTTATAGTAGTGAATTTGTGGAAGGAGAACTTGTGAGACAAGAAAATTCATGGTGATTTATGAACAAATCTTATGGAGACATCATAGTATATTTTATGAGGTCATTGTTACAAAAGTTTTGAAGATATTGTTGCCAATTTTGAGAAGACATTATTGCTGAGTTTGAGAAGATATTATTGTTGATTTTTTTTAAAACTATATTGCAAATTTGTGAGAGGAAGTTTTTGGAAAATTTGTGAGAAGTCATCATGACAGATTTGAGGAGTGGCAAGTTAAAATTATTAATATTTTCTTGTGGAGGTTGAAGCCTTCACTTGGAGATTGTGAGGTTGGAGCCTCTTTAAGAGATTGGAGTATCTGTTGAGTTGGTGCTCACAGGGATTGGAGCCTCCAATAGGTTGGTGCCCAACCTTCCTCCCCACCACCACCGCCCCAGCGGCCCCACCGCGTCCATCCAGCACAAACCACCACCACCATCCAACACACCACGACACCAGCACATTGCCATACCGAGCCATGAGTACCATCACCCATACCACCACCCTCAAAGATATGTTTAGTCACATTTGGAATGCTTGATAGCCAGCAGCCACCTATATGTGTCTTTTGTGTCACATTTGGGAAAAGTATGAGATTCATTGTCTTTCAATGAGGCATAGAAGTTGATCCGGCCAAATTCATCATTATCTTAGAGGTGCCACCCCCCAAAAATTACACAATCTTTAGGGAAAAATCCAAGATATCGGAAGGCTCATTACACAGCTAGCAAACAAGTGTCAATCATTTTCTTAGTAAATAAAAATAATCCTTTCACTAGAATGAATATTTTCAACAAGTGTTCAATATAAAAAAAGTATCTTACATCACCACTAGTTCTCATGCCACTAATCCTAAGAAAACCATTACTAATTTACATATTTGTAACACTAATTTCCTTGGGGGCACTCTTAGCACATGATTCAGAGGTTCATGAAAGGGATATTTAGTAAATCAATAGGATCTTAGTGGATTATGATCTTAATTATACACCCATGGAATTTGTATGTTTATGTATCATGTTTAGCCCTAAAAAATTATGACACTACATGTCCAGTCATAAGATCCAACACATTTCTCAAATTGGCCCACTCAAATATCTTCTTTCAAAAATATCTTTCATAGGTCATATGGTAAAATGGGTCATGTTTCTTAGTGAATTTTATATGGAATATGTTAAAAAATAATAATTAAAGGAAAAGTTATGGTAGATCAACTTGGAGATGCACCTCTTATAGATAACCATCTTCTCATTGTGTACTTTCTTGATGAGTCTATTTTTACTCTAAATGATGTGGAATCCTAAGAAAATATATATTTTGATGGCTCATATACCTATAAAGGATTAGGTGTAGGAATATTTTTTTTCACTCCTTAAGGTTATTTGATTCCTAAATCTTTTAGATTGTATTTTCTATGCACAAAAAATATTACAAAATATGGGGCTCTCATTATTGATCTCAAAATAGCAATCTAGTGTAATATCCAACATATATTTGTTTATGGGGATTCACAACTAATCATAAGCCAACCAAATAATGAATATAAAACAAAAGATGAGAAGTTAATTCCTTATACAAACATGGTTGATAGTTTCAAGGAATATTAAACCTTCATCCATTTTGAGCAAATACCTAGATGCAATAGAAAAGCAACAAATTTCATGGTCACAATTAGGTCTCTCCTGAATATGCAAGATAGTCCTCATTGTGAATTCTTGGAAAAAAACCTATTGGTCCCACATATGAACTCCCTAACTTAAAACACATCCATGAACTTGTTGGTCCTAATAATCCTTTCTATCATAATATTTGCACTTACCTCCATGATAATAGCTTTCCACCAAACATATCCCACACTTGACACAAAAAAAAATCCAACACTCTTCCTTCTTCACCATTCTTGCTGACACAATTTATTAAAGGATATTTTACAGTTATCTACTTAGGTTTCTTAACTCAATAAGAATCTTCTCTCAAAAATAAACATGCTCAAAATTATATCTATGGTGCATAACTAGCAGCATGACCTTAGCCAAAAATATCTTGAGAATAGGCTACTAGTGGCCTATTATGGAACAAGATATCTATCAGTATATAAAGAAATATTTATCTTGCTAGCAACAAAAAGATATGATTCATGCACCATTATAGGCAATGTATCCCATCACTCCTTGGCTCCTTTTCATAGTAGCCTTTGATTCATTAGTAGCATTCACCCATCTTCCTTTTATTTTTCAATTTTATCATTCACTACTGCACTCCACCAATTGAGTTGAATCTCATTCCTTTCATACACTATTGGCCAGAAAATATTCAAGTGAATCTTCCATTACACCATCTATAACTATAACATCCCTTCCACCATTATCACTAATAATAGAAAGTCATTTAAAAATAGAAAATTCCACACTCTTTGCAATTTCTTTCACATCCAACATAATTGGTCCACCCCATATTACCCACAAGGTAATATTCAAACAAATGCATTTAATAAAACCCTCTTAAAAATCCTCAAAAAGATAGTTAATGATATTGGTCATGAATGATACCTAAAACTTAATATTTCCCTTTGGGCCTATTGTACTAGCCTCCACACACCAGTTAGTGTGACTCTCTATTCACTCATCTTTGGATCAAAATCCATATTACCTATCAAGATCAATTTTTTACAATTGTATGTTTCCTTATGCAATATCATTGATGATCAGGAGTATTATATTGCTCTCCTACATGAGCTAGAAATTCTTGATGAACATCGCCTGAATTAAATTATACATCTATCATACTAGAATCACCTCTATCATAGATAAAATAAGAAAATTAAAGCATGTGATCTTGTGCTCAAGGAAAACTAAAAAAATGTATAAGATAGAGATAAGAAGGGTAAATTTAAGTCTAATTGGTTAGGCCCACATGTCATCATCACTAAGTATGGTTCCTACAACATATCAATTATATATGCCAAGGGTGACTTTCTTGATGAGGCCATCAACATCATACACCTCAATTTTTTTTATGTCTAATCTAACAAATATCCTAATAGAAAAAATAAAAAATAAAAAATAAAAAATCAACAAAAAATCAAAATAGTAAAAAGATAAAAATTTATCCTTTGGTGAAAGCCACTAGTAGTGGCACCTTGGACAAGTACCATGGTAAAAAATTTCTCACATATTCCATGTGTAATAAACCAAACCCTACCATATTTCAAGTCCTCATCCACCACCTATACATAAGTATACTTTATCCACCTACATTCATTCCCATCATCATAGTCCTCTCCTCTATCCATAATATTTCATACCTTTTTGTACATTGGGGGAAAGTGATTACCTCTTGATTAGGAATAAACCTTGAGAGTGTGTTGTTTAGCTCACTTAGGGATTTGGATACCTTCCATAATAAATGAGTTTCATGCATTTCTCCACTATCCCATGAACACACTTTCATTCCTCCATCCCATTAATAAAATTCCATTTCCATCCAATTATTAAAATTATATTTTTCCATCACTAATACCTTGTATAGTAGCACCAACTTCATACCCACAAAGTACACACCTAACACATTGTGATTTTAATGTCAAATAAAGAACTCAACATCAACCTTGATAACATACAATTGTCACAATATTTTCCTTTGTGAACCTTCCAAATACTTCATCCATCACTTTCCTTCATGGAATGCATCCTCAAATCAAGAATAATACTCATCCATTTATCCTATTAGCACCATGGAAAGAGGTAATGTTGTTGTATATTAGTTGACAACTAATTTTTTAATTCTTTTATTTATATTTGTGATATTTGATTTATTATTGATCTTTGATTTAACCTTGATATTTTTATTTATTGGTTTTATCTTTTTATTTACCTTTTTAATCTTTTGATAAATACTTTAACCTATACTATGCATAATCATGATCACCATGATCATTATATCATGGTGTTCTTTGAGTGATATATATATTGGGGTATGGTCTATTATTTCAATGTGTCATATTTTGCTAATTGTTCTCTCACAAGACCCACCAAGGTAAATCACCTTGAGATGTGAGGAGAACTCTTTGTGTTTTTGGTTGTTCTCTCATAGGAACCACCATGTTAAATCACCTTGAAATGTGATGGGAACTCCTCTCCTTTTCTAATGGTTGTCTCCACATACCCACAAAGAGCATCAAACACCTTGTGAGTGCTAGGGAATTTTATTATTTGTTATTTTCTTGTGATTTGATCCATGAATTGGATAAATTATCACATTGTTCTACTATACCCTAGTGCATAACATTCATTGTTGTATCAAAACAAAGTTTCTCTCTATATGCTAGCATAATGTAGCAATCCGAATACTTATTTCTCAATGTCTCATTCTCCATTGAAATTATTTTCTCCATTGATTTTATTTTTCACTTTTATTGCATTCATTTCTTCAGTTTTGTAAGGCCCACATATGTTTAGCTCTTTTTTACCATGATTGTTGTTTGTTTGATATATTATATGTTTTGGATCTAAAAATTAGATGGTTAGTCCATGTTAGTATTCATATTGATTTATGTTTGTTTGTTAACATACTTATGTTGAATTTGTTTGAATGTGACTCATAAAATCATATTTTTATTTTTGAATAGATGTTATGACTTGTTAAGTTAATTTTTATTCTAATTCATTACCATGTTAAATGTTAGAAAATTGATTGGAAACCACTCATGTTCTAATTAGATGATTAATTAAGATTGATAATATTTAAAATAAATTAATGCAATTTCATAAAACATGATGATGGATTAACACCACCTATTGCTTCCACTATGATTTTGTTGTTAGATTTGACGTGTGCAATTAAGTGTTTAGGTCCTACAAGTACAATGGCCGATGAGGTGGCATGTGGAGAAGTAGCTCATGAATTTGCCTAATAACTTGCTCACTTCATCTAATGAAGCAATGAGACTATCCTTATGTGTTGACCCATTCAACTTGTCACCATGGGTATGGAAGACCTATTGGCACTTGTAAGTACTTAAGTGCATTGTCGTATTGTATTTTTCAATATTTTTATTTGTGTTGTCACACTTCTAGATGTGTCGAATTTCATGGTCATTTGATAGACTTTATCCCATTTTGGGATTATCTCTTTAGATTGACATTTAGTATTTTAATTATTTAAAAAAAAAAAAATTATTTATTTAATTAATTTAAAATTTTGGTCAATTTTTACTTAATATGAAGTTGTGGTAGTTGTAAACTCACAAAGTTAAATTTAATTGTCTTTTTGTTGATTTAATAAACCTTTTGAGCTGTTTTCTTTATTTGTATTTTAATTTCTATTTTGTGATAGTGTTTTCTAACTTTCAAATTAAAATAAAAGTTTTCCTAGTTCTTATTGATTTAGGCTTTTCAAAATGAAGTTAGTATTATTTTAATTGTTTTTTAAAAGAATTAATATAAAGATTATTTTACTTTTTATTTTATTTATTTATTTTGGTTTTTATAAATGGAGAAAATTTAAAAAGGGGGAGAGTGGAGGTCTAAAGAAAAGAGAGACTGATAGAATAAAAATGTTGGTCGTCATTGGAGAAGAAGGCTTTTTTTAACGATTTTGGGCATGTTGGAGGTGCAAAAATAAAGGGATTTTCATGGATCCCAATACTATAGAACTCTTGCCTTTTTACTCTTCTTGGGAATTTTGTGGCTATATATATGTGATATCTTTTTGCTATAAATGATATCCCTAAGTTCCATCCTTGTTGAACTTCATTCCTTCCACACTTCATTCCTTCTACATTGACTGTTTTGGGATTTCTCTTCAGTATTTTATTGAAATCAAACGAAAGTCATTCTTTTTGTCAAGTGTTTTTTTTCATGAGATTGTGAAATAAAAATGCATATGTAAGCTCCATTAATTAAGTATGAATCTTTAAGTGATTGTTTTTGGGTAATGTCTTTATAATTTTATGAAACCTCATATTCAATGGATATTGAGTTAGTTTATTATTTTGTTTTAAAACATTTGCATTGTAGTCATATATATGTATTTCTTTATCCTTTAGATTTTCCTAATATAGTTTTAAAACTCTCTTAACCATAGTTGATTTGAATAAGTTTACTTCAACTTGTGTTTTTGTCAAAAAGGGGAGGGTTGAAAACCCTTTGTTAATATTGGAATCATTGATCATCATTTCCTTGATTTATTGTTGTTTTAAAAGCTCCAATTATTTCTTATTTGGAAGTGTATTGGAATTTTAAAAACAAAACAAAAAAAACTTACTTTAATTTGGGGATTTTGTTGGCGCATTTTTTTATACCTTGATTCTTGTAATATTCTTATTTGGAAGTGTATTGGAATTTTAAAAACAAAACAAAAAAAACTTACTTTAATTTGGGGATTTTGTTGGCGCATTTTTTTATACCTTGATTCTTGTAATATTTGCAAGTTGTGTGGAATTAAAAATCATTAGTTATTGTATGCAAGAATTGCAATTTTTATGATTTTGTGTATTTATTTGTAAGTATTTTTTAAGGAATCTTTGTTTGTTATAAGGTGATATATTAATAAGAGGAGCTTGTTGGTTTGTAAACCATGTCTTCTTATGAAATATATGTGGTCTTGTTTTAGATTTTTTATTGAAATTAGAAAGTTATTTAAACCCTTTTTAAACCTTTGGTGAGATTGTAAAATAAATTTGACCCTTCTTTGAAGATTATGCATCATAGGCTTGTAATAAATTCTTATTTGTAGCCAAGAATGGCTTAAGTGTTCAAGTTGAGTTAGAATTTTCTATGTGAGACTTGTGTAAACCTAGAGGTGGATTTTAGAACCTTAGAGTTAAATTTATTTGTAGGTTTTTGGTGTATAATATTTGGTATGTGGATCCATGGATCTTCTCCATGCTAAGGGGATGCCTAGAGTAGTGTGGTGCTCCCACGTGTTTGATGATGGTATTATGGTTGGGTAGTAGCTAACTTGTCCCCTCTTCAACCTTGGATGGTTTCAATAATTATTTGGTCTTGGTACAATGGTTGGTGAAAAATATGGAGTCGTAGAGATGTATCATGGATTTGGAATACAACTTTTATGGATTATTAGTTTGATGTAGTCTCCCATTGTTGTAGCATAATGAAAAGTTATACATGGTGATCCTTATGATCCATGATTATTTATTGTGATTAGATGTAGATTTAATATAGTTGATATTCTTAATCTACCCATGTACTAGGATATGAATATTAATTATCATCTATAAATAAGTGTTATTCAATCAATGACGTGATCTGCTTTGTGTTTTTTATCATGAAATTAGTGTAAGTCATTTACATGTTTAAGCCTTCATTTTGCTTCATTTTTGTAAATTGTATAAATGAAAGTTGTAAGTTGATTTTAGGATGTAATAATTTATTTATTTTAACGAAAGGTGATAGCCTATATATATATATATATATATATATATATATATATATATATATATATATATATATATATATATATATATATATATAAATATATTAATATAAAAACAAGAAGTTACAAAATATCAGTTTTGAGGCTCTTGACAACCAGATGATGTCATATACTAACTTGCAGAGAGGCTCTTGATAGCTGGATATTACAAAATGCTTATTTGCAAAAAATCAAAATTTACCCCCTTTGTCTAATAATCTGAAATTTTCCCTTACATATTGAATTTTACTGTGATTATCCCTACAAAACTATGGACCCTTACATACTGCTATATGTACTTAACATACCCTTACATACTACTAATTGACATTAAAATTTATTACCTAGATCTTAAGTGGATATAGTTGTGCTCTTAATTATGATCTTCTTAGTTGTATGATAGGAAGCCATTTCCATGTGTGAATAGTAATTTTAACCACTTTAGAAAAAGGGTTTTCGGGAGATTCAATTGGTTGGTTGTATTGCTTGTAATTATTAAACTTTATGGTGTATATCATATTCACCCAGCTCTAAGGGTATAAATGTAATGGTTTGATATTTGATGCAAAATTTTAACTTGCATGGACTTGCCAAGGTATGGGAAATTGTCCCTATTTAACTTTTGTCTTTTAAGTTTTAAGAAAACCTAAATTTAGTGTTCAATATAGTTTAAGACTATATTATTTCTATTGAACTTATTATGGATGAGGTTGAGTGAATTGTACAAGTTTTGTATACTTTTAAGCTATCTCTCTATAATTAGTTTGTTATTCTTGAGAAAAGGGGCAGCAATGTGTTGGTCCAATTTCTAGATATGTTGTCCCTAAGCATTAGTTATTATTTTAAAATATTAGTTTTTCATCTTTTGTTTAGCATTCCCTATTACTAAAAATAGTGGACCATTTTACTACAGTTTTATAAAATCCTATCATGTAGTCCCTCAAACCTTTTTTCTTCCTTTTC
>VDFB02338957.1:0-69922 GCA_007258455.2 Sequoia sempervirens | reverse complement strand
TAGTTCATATATTTTTTACACCATAATATAAAAGGTGCATTATTAGTAGAAACCAACATTTTTATAATAATTTTTAGTTTCATTATGTCACCAAATTTCGTGTTCTCAAAGTAATCCATGCTATGTTTGACAAAGATTTCCAAAACTCACACACTTGTGCTATTGAAGAGTCTTATGCAACATCAAATGGATAAGGTGTAAAGAAAGATCACATTGGAGGTTGGAGGAATTTTATCACCAAGCTAGCTTCTCACTCAGAGATGATACCTTACATGAGAAGCACCAATTGTATATCTATGTCCCTTCATGGAGCAAGGGGGCTTGGAATTTCTTGGTAGAACTTGTGGGTGCAATTGTGTATTCACCATGGTTCAATTTATTTTGTACACTAGAGGAGAGATCAGTTCCCACAACATTGGAGGAGGGATATTGACACTTTTAAAGGAAAGTGGACTCTCAAAGAAAAGTTGTTATGTCATATGTAGTAGCACTAGAGGGGGGATTTCAACACACTCATAGAAGACATGGACTCTCAAAGGAGAGTTGTTCTCTTATTGTGCATGGAGGATAGGAATAGTTAATGTTCTCTAATGGTATATATAGATTTTAAAGAGTTAGAAGATTCACTGATGGATCCAGTTTGGTGTTTCTTGGGTGAGAGGAGAATTGGTGAAGGTTCTTCATAATTTTTTTATAAGGGATGTTGAGTTTAGTCCTTATAGTATTATGTCCTTTGTTTGGACTGGTGTAATAAGGGTGGAATGTTGAAATTAGTATTACACTATTATTTTTATAGTTTAGATTAGATTAAATAATAATAAATAAATTAACATGTAAATGTTAATTTATAAATAAATTTAGGCAATAGTTAAAAAATAATAAATTAGAATAATTAGTTCTAGGAGTTACATTTCAATAAATAAATTAGAACAGGAAAAATGAATGGCTTTATAAAGCCACATTAGAAACATTCTAAATTATTTGAATATTTTGATATGAAATCTATGAACAATATTTTTACTTGTCACTATGCAAATATGGTGTAATTATTCTTTAGTTTCATACTCTTACCATTTTTAATACTTTTTCCACCAATTGCATCATTGAAGGAACATCTACACATGATATATATTAAGGTTAAAAATATGTGGTAATGGATGATGGAATATATAGGGTGAAAAGGTATAAATATTGACCTTATAATTAGGACAAACTTTCCCTTTACCATCCATAACCCCTATCATGTTGGATTTAATGTGATCATGTAATAAATGTGTGTGTAAAATATATGAATGAGTAAAAATACCACACAATCAATGAAACATTATATTAGAGAATTTTGAATAACAATCTAATCAAATTGAAACAAAACAAGTTCCCTAAAGTCATCCTATTGTTCCCTATCTCCAAGGATTCGTTAAATCATAATGGCTCTCAGATTGTTTGTGCACTATGACCTTTAGAATGACAACCTGAAGAATGGAATGTTGAAAAATGCAAGAAATCTTTTCCTACATGATTGATAAACTATATGATAGTGATGCTATGATAATGATGTTGTGATAAGGATATGATGCTAAATGTTGTGATGCAAATACTGTATGAAAACTACTATGATAACTAAAATGCAACTAATGGAAAAGCCATGATTATAAACTAATATGCTTCTAAAATGCTAAAAATGCTAAATGCTCACAAATGCTCTAATGAAAATTTTGCAGAGTAAGATTGCTCAAGATTGGGATCCATTTGTTGTAGAATGAGGTTGTATTTATAGATTTTTCGAGGCATATTCTGATGTGGCAACAACCAACGGTCAAGATTTTAGCTGGAGAGATCGAGGGTGGAGGATGAAGAAGTTGGAGAAAATCAAGGAGAGTGTTCCCTTTAGTAAAACATTCTTCCAAGTGTTAAGAAGAATAAGTGGAAGAAGAGAGCCAAGTGTCCCAAAGTTGTTTTAAAATTTGTTGAGGATAATGCTAAATTAAATATTTGACATATTTAATTTGTTGAGACACATGATGAGGTGGAAGGAGGAAAAAGTTGTAGACATGTGACTAAATTCAAATTTATAATTTGAATTTAATAAGAGGAAAGATAATTAAATAAAAAAAACTATTTAAATTTGTTTATTTAATTAAGATTAGAAGAATGTGATTTAAGATAGAAGAATTAGAAAATGAACTATATAAATAAACTTAGAATTTATTTATAAGCAGACGAATTAAAAGGTTTATTAATTAAATAACTTGTATTTAATTAATTAATTATCCAGACCGATTTTAGGTGTATACAATAAACTATCTCCTATTTTGGTTGATAATAATGTATGTATGTTTGTTATCTACTTTGCATTAAACATGGATTTTTAATGTTGATGATTGTGGTAGAAAGTTGTGTTTTTGTGAAAATAGGGTAGTAAGTAATGCTCAAGAAAAATAGATTCCATAAGAGATGGAAAACTATGCCACATATCTGAAAGCTTTGGAACAATTGCAAAAAAACCAAAAAATTCACAGTCCAAAGCTACCACAAGAAGAGTTCTAGATAATTTTATCTTTTGTCTTGCAGAAGATCCGAAAAGAACTACAATGTGCCTGTTGATTCTTTTGAGAGAAATAAATATGGAAAACTCTTGTTTAAATTTGAATTCCTCTAGATAAACTATTTTAACAAATTCAACTGAACTTGCACTAATGAAATTATGTTAACAAACTCATAGAAAAATCAATACATGATTCCCACAATAGTATAATTTTGGTATTAGATTATAGTATATATCTCTTTTTGATGTTCAATAGACATGAAATTTTAGACATTCAAATAATATAAGATTACCTTGTTTAATTTTTATGTACTATTTTTACTTCAATCACACTACTGCAACTAGTGAATGATTTTATGACAAATAATTTGTGTTAGTGTAAATAGAGTCATTATCATACCTAGTTAGCTAATAACCTTTCTCGGATTGACCTATTTAGACCTAGTTTAAGTTAGGTTTCTTTTGCTTTTGTATCACTTCACATGGATGAGACACATATTGGCACTTTCTCACACACTTGTCAAGTGAGCTCACAAGTGTTCTATCTTTGGAGGGGTAGTCAAAGTTTCACTCCTACCTTCTCACCTCCTCATTCTTACCTATATATGCAAGGATTGATTATTTAATTATACACTCTTCATATTATATTAATAGACATACTATAGCGCTTATTTTGTTCACTTGTGGAAGTCTATTTTGAGCTTTCTGATCCTGGCATTCTCCAACATGGTATTAGAGTCATGAGAGCATGTTCCTTCCTGCATAGAGGTGAATCTTACACATATCCCTATCAATGGAGCAGAATAGATCCAAACATACATCACCATCATGTCCAAAAGGCTTGGGAAACAAAAAAATACCTTTCATTTTATTAATTTCGATAATTCTCATTTTTTTGCATTTTTTTGGCCTTTGTGTTTAATTTACAAAAAAGTAAAAATAAAATAAAATTAGTAGAGGGTCAATCTACCCTCTGCCAAAAGGTAGATATTTGGAGGAATTTTTTTCCATTTTGGCCTATTTGCAAGCTGCTCTTTGTAATCTACAAGAATATTGGCCTATTCATCCTATTTCAAGGATTTCGTGGTTTATTTCATGATATTTGGCCTCTTCAACCTATTTGACGAATCCATCTCTTCTGTGGGGTGTTTTCAAGGTTTCTCCCTTGGTTGAATTCAAGGCTGACTAGTCAATCCATAAGAAACTATTGGCCTCTCCCTGAGCAAGGTCCTTTGACATAATTAGTCTATTGGTAGCCAAACATTTTTTTGGGGATGTAGAGTTCCACATTCTATCACTCTTCATTCTACATGGTTGAATGAATGGCGTCAACTCGACTTAGAACTTCTTTCCATTCTAGCACCATTATTTGATGGTCTGGTTGTGAGAGCCAAGCAACCAAGTGTAACCTACATAGGAGCACACCCTCACAAGCCCACACGGCTAGTCATTTGCTTCATCTTTTACAAATAGCTCCTCTATCTTTAGCTCAAGGATCTGCATTAAAAAAACTCTAGTGCAACAACCTGTAAGAACCCCACATAACCTATTTTCTTCAAAGTAATGTTGATTTTCCTTTAATGTGGATCTTGGAGGCATCATCCTCCTCACCTACATGCAGCCCACACGTGACCCTTTACTCTTTCAACAACATATGTAGCTCTTCTACACCAAATACATGCCTCCGTCAATTGGATTTAACTCGATCCGAAGCCTCCAACACCCCCACGAATCATTCCTTGTCACACTTGGAACAAAATAATTGGTCAACTTTGACCCAAGCAACCAAGTCTCCCTCAATCCATTCGATTAATGGGCAATAGTATTTATTTTTGGCAGTTAATTTCCAATGTTTTGTAAAGGGAAGGCCACTTTTTTTCTTTCAAGTGTTGTAAAAGCGGGTGTTTTTTTTCTTTTTTACATAATTTGCAAACATGGGATCATATTTTTTTATTGTGAATAGTCATCGAAAAGTTCTTTCTGTGTCAGAAAAAGTAGCATTGAGACATTTTTTATTTATTGTAAAAATAAAAAATTCTCTTGCACAATATTGTGGGAGGGCTACAATCAACACTAATCATTTTGGGGGGTTAATCTTATATTTCCTATTGATTTTTTGTTGATAATTAGACCATACCTAGAAAATGCAAAAAAATTGTAAATATTGTGGGAGAAATTAACACGTGGATGAATTTTATGGACTCTTGTCTCCCATCAAATTATTGGCTTGCTATTAGAGATTGAAAAGAATAATCTCACTAAGAAATCTAGTGAGAAACCATTACTTCAAGATGAACAATGTAGTCAGATGACTTGCATTGGTATCTCATCTCCCATATCACATGTTGCTACATTTGAATCTAGTGTTGAGTCATTCATGAGCTCCAATGATTATTTTCATTAGGACATTGCTATTGTCATTCTAGATCCACCACATTAAAATACATATCTACCATACATTACATATATGTTTATAGAATCTCATCTTGTTGATTTGGAAGACACCATTAAGGACATTCAACTTCTATTTTATGTCAACTTTGATGAAGTTGCATCACCATTTCCAACTTTGGATATTTCTCTTGTTTCATCTACATCGAATTCTATCATCATAGATTGTGCAAACATTCATGAGTTGACCTATCCGACTCAATTATCATAATATGTAGTAGTACTAGATTCACATCCATCCAAACATAATCATACATTCATTGTCCATGTTTTAGAATCACCTATAGTACTTGATCCATCTTATCAGCATCATCACACATCAACATTGGCTTGGAGATCTTTGGGAATCATTCGAAGGCATGATCAACATTATTTCATTCTTTGGATTATGTGCAACATTTAGAGACATTACCTTCCTGCATATTCCTATCTAGAATGGGAAGTCATTTTGCACACATTTTTGGTGTTGTTTCTTCCCAAGGGGAGAAATATTGTTTAGTTTTCATGGGTCATCTTCAACATCCAATGTCGAGCATCTTCCAACAATACATGCATCATTTAAGGGGATGTTGCATGGTTTCTCCTCCCATCCCAGTATTGGGAGGAAGCACTTCCTCACATGGATTTCATAACTTCACATTTTATTTTTGGGGGGGGGGGTCACATGACCTTCTCTCTTTTATCTCCTATGGGGGAGAACACATTATAATTTGCCTTAAAATTAGTCCTTAGGGGGTCATCATGAGTTCTCCATCTATCACTTCTTCAATTGTACATTCCATTGCATTTGCATCATTATCTTTTGGAGAGGGGTTTTATTTCCCATTGTGTTTTTCTCCTTTACTCCACTTTATGAGATATTTGTATATGAGTACCTAACATGGCCTCATATTTTGGACTCATCATTAGTGCATACATTACTCCCTAAGTTTTACTTAAGGGGTTATTAGTGTAAATAGAGTCATTATCATACCTAGTTAGCTAATCACCTATCTAGGATTGACCTATTCACACCTACTTTTAGTTTACTTAGGTTTCTTTTTCTTTTGTCTCACTTCACATGGTTGAGACATGTGCCCTCATGATTTGAGACACCTATTGATACTTTATCACACACTTGTCAAGTGAGATCACAAGTGTTCCATCTTTGGAGGGGTGGTTAGAGTTTCACTCCTACCTTCTCACCCTCCAAAGGATTCAACAAATACAAGGAAAATTCCTTTATATTTTTTATGTCACCCATAAGCCAAATTTCTATCTTTTGATAGCAGCCACATTTATAAATTATCATCATTAATAGTAACTATTTTTTAATAATATAAAGTGTAGGAGCTAAAATCTAGCTCCACCTTAGGATTACCTACGAAAACAATTACAACCTTCTACAAGAGAGTATGCAAGATTATGAGCTTGCTTGATATTAAGATCTATTAAATATGATGATGAGGTATTTAAAAAGTGTACAATAACCTTGCTTATATAGACAAGGTGTGATGTAGTACCAACATTAAATGACTGTCATTTTTAAATGACATGAGCCAACATTAAATGACCCTAGAACACTAATATTTAATAAAAGCTAAAAATCTAAAATATTATCTAAGCACTAAATATGCCTAGGACCTAAGTGGACTTAATATGTAAATAGGACCCCACTAAGTAACTAGATATGAAATGTACCTATTCACACCAACACCCCCCCTTATGTGCAACATAGGGAGAATAAATTATTATGAAAATAATGTAATAATGCAAAAATGGGTCCCGATAATGAGGCCATTTTAGGTACCCATGTACAAACACAAATGCAGTCTCTCACAAATTGAAAAAAGGAGAAAAACCATTGGAAAAAAACTCCCCTCAAAAAGAGATTAAATACAATCAAGTGACAAAAGATGGAGGAAAACATGATACCCCCAAGTACAACATCCATCTCATATATACATTAGAAATGATCCCCCATAATAGGGAAAGAAAGAGACCACATAGCCTCCCATAATGAAGTATCCCCACAACCACTGAAGAAAGCCTAAAGACAAAAGAGAATCCAATGCCAAAAAATAATATGTCTTCCCTTGGGAAGAAAGAAATCCAATGGCTAATGTTGAAGAAACCTCGTCTCCATGATGAAGCAAGAGGGAAGAAGCCTCAATAATGATATCTCTAAAGATGCAATAAGTGTCTCTTAAGATGTCTCAACAAAATCAAGTGTGACCCCAATCAAAGAAGAAGACAAAGAATATAGAAACTCAAGAGAAAAATCCAAAGATGTATGATCAAAGAGGAGAGAGACCCCCTCAAACATGTCCTCCAAATTTGCAAAAGGGGAATGACAAACCAAATTTGATATTCCTATCATGAAACCATCTTGCAAATGAAAATATGTAAAACAAAAGATATCCTACTCATTTGAATCTTGGAAACCAAGTCAACACTCAAATATGAAGAAGTAGGAGATGATAGAACCTCATCAAATGACTAATGAATAGTGAGGTTCAAAAAGCCATAAAAACCACCATTCAAACAACTACCCACACTTGATCTAGGAGAGTGGTCCTCATCAGGAATAAAATAAAAAAATGTGTAGATATTTACATGATGATCAGCCCTACCCACTATAACAAGTTGTCTAGTATTCAAATCATGAATGAAAACTGAATTAGGAGTGAACTCAATGGATTTACCAACACATGCTATTTGATATACTGAAAGAATATTATGATGAATATCAAGAATGCAAAGAGCATCATGAAAACTACCATTGGGAACATCAACAACTCCTTTACCAAATACATACAAATAAACACCATTAGCCATCAAGATATTCATGATTGAAGTATGCTTCAAGGATGAAAACCTATCAGATGATCATGCCATATAATATGAGGCCCTAGAGTCAAGAATCTATTATTAGACTCATCAACATGTGTTACAACAAGAGCATTACCCTTCATCTTATTACATTTTACCTTATCACTCCCATTAGCAATTCTTGTGGTACCTGTGTGTGTAGAAGATGAAGGTTGTGAAGAAGAAGAGGGTGAACTTGTAGACTTAGAAGGCAAAAAAATGTTATGTGGCAATTATGTTCACCATGCCCAGGTTTGTTACAATAACCACACTTGAGCTTCTCCTTAGTTTTATCCTCTCTAGGAGAGGTGGGTGTATCACAAGATTCTATCTTAGGTTTTGAATTCTTCTTTCCTTTACCTTTAGGTGATGATGTAATCAAATCATGATTCTTAGAGTGTGTATTGTGTTGACTAAGTTTAGCATGTTCCCTAGTCAACCTATCACAAAATGTCTCAAAAGAAGGCATGACAAATGATTCACCTAATCCATCCATTGTAGAATAAAAGGAAGTAGAGAAGTACGTAAATGAACCTTTAAACTTAGACAAAATTAATAATATGCATTCCTTATCAGTTTTATCCTTACCACAACCAGCCAATTGAGACCTTAATGATTTAAATTTTACCAAATAGTCTTCAATGGTATTAAAAAAATCTATGGAAAGTGATGCTAGTTTTGCTTATAATTACATAGTACGAATCTTACTAACTAAACCAAATAATTTCTTGTACTTATCCCATACCTTCCTAGCAGTAGTACAATCCTCAATATGGAAGAAAAAACTGTCAGAAACATGTATAACAATCAAGTCTATAACCTCATAACATTTGTTCCCATGAGAAAATATTTCATATTCTCTGGGATAATTAGGTTGTTCATCATCCAAAGTGGACCACAAACCCCTAGACCAAAGTAATTTCTTGATTCTCTCCTTCCATGTATGATAATTATGAGGAGTTAGGACCTCAAACCCTTATTCAACCATTAGAACAACAAGTGCCAAGGGTGCAAAATAGACAAATATCTAAAATAAACTGATGTGATACCTCCCAAATCTGAAGTACAACTAAAAATGAAGCCCCCACAAAATAAGAATTCTCCAGGAGACAGTATGACCAAGTAATCAAGGAATATGCCAAATATGAAAAAACTAAATAAATTATACTTGGGGATAAATCTAGAAAAGTGCATGAATCGAATGATAGAGCTCCTAAATACCTTTCAATTTTTGATGGAATCACAAAAAATGGATAAATTGGTGAAAGGTTATGAGCTCTGAGGTACAAAATGGAAAAGACACTTCAATTGGAAATAAAATGCACCTATGGTAAAATATGGAAAAATGACCTACACCACTACGAAGTACATGAAACCAACTTTCAGTTGATATCTTGTTTGTGAAAAAGTTGACTCTTGGGGGCTAGCAGAAATTTCTCCACATGACCATGGGACACACAAAATAAAAATAAAAATCCCATCGGTGGAGTAGCAGATGGGTGGCAGAAAGACGTGGCGCCACTACTACTGGGCAATGGTGCCCACATTGCATGTTGGGCCTTAACGCCTAGCGCTGGCTAGGTGATCAAGGTTAAAAACCTATGGCTAGCATAAATATTAACTACATTTTTTTTAAAATAAAATATTAAAAGTCACTGATGTACCCTTTGTTGACAGATGTGACAACATTGACAATCTATACCCTCTACATATGACTCTGACACAATACTAACGTAGACAATTACGTAGACCCCATATGCAAAAGAATATTTATGCTCAAAGATGTCAACTTCATAGGATATATTGCTAACTATACCCTCTGTCGATGCCATAAATAGTACGATCTGTGTACAAACCATACAAAATGTATGGGATCCATACTGTACAAAAATGGTGACAAAAAATCTGCAAAAAACCTCTGAGGCCTGAGGGTAAAAGTCTCCAATTTCAACAATTTGATAGGTGATCTTAGGGTTTTTGGGCCTTTTGAATGTAATGGTAGGGTTGATTTTAGCCCAAATTATTCCCAAAAATTAGCTACCTCCCAACTTGAAACCCTTGTAGATTGAGAAAAATATGTTAGTTTTTAATGAAACAAAATCCAATCTTGACTTTCTCAGATGCCCTGGGCTCAATAAGCTCAAATTACCTCCAACATGAGTGAAAATTAACCTAAAATAAAAACACACAAAGAGGAATCCTCAAAACTAGTTTTTTTAAAAGTTTTTTTTATTCCCTAAATCACCATAGGGTGCAAGAGAAGAGCATACTCAACCTTACTAAAATTCACCAAGATCTCTCATTGGTAATAGCTCTACCATCAAATATGAGAAGGAATTTACAAGGTTGTGCTCTGATATCATGTAGGAGCTAAAAATTAGCTCTATCCCAAGACCACCTACAAAAACAATGAAAACCTTCCACAAGAGAGTATGCAAGAAATAAGCTTTCTTGATGTTAAGATCTATCAAATATGAGTATGAGGTATGTTACAAGTATGTACAATGACATTTCTTATGTAAACAAGGTGTGATGAAGTACCAAACATTAAATGACATGGTCCAACATTAAATGACCTAGGACTCTAATATTTAATAAAAGCTAAAAAGATAAAATTCTATCTAAACAACTTAAATATGCCTAGGACCTAAGTTGAATTAACATGTAAATAAGACCCCACTAAGTAACTAGTTAGCAAAAGTACTTATTTACACCAACAAGTCCACCCAACAAGTGCACCTATTTAATGGTCTTTTATTCCTCAGTGAAGATCACTTAAGGTCTTGCCACCGTTTATGAGTTTAGATGGAACTTTTAGGTGGAAAAGTCACTCCAAAGCATGCACTCTAATTAATTTTTTTCCCTTTTAAGGATGGTGTATATAACTTCATAGTTTTCCATTTTTTTCTCTTAGCACAATTATTTATCATGGTTCAACCCTTAGAAAAGCATGCTACATTTTCCTTACAAATTGATAGAATTCCAAATGGTTGCACCCACTTCAAAGTGTTCTTTCTTAATGTTATTTTTGGTCTCCTTTTATCAAGCATGCTTTCCTTAAGACATGAGGTGGTATTTGAATGCATGCAATATAAAGAAAAGAAACAAAGCATAAATTTAAACAAATTAAACACTCAACTCTACTCATGCAAACCTCACATTGAGTTCCATGTGGAAATATGCTCATGATGAATGTGGGTACTCATATTTCCAACATAAAAACTATATTCATTGTATTATAAATTGAAAAATATGGATGCATAAAAGAGTGATATCAAAGTGATAAATGAGAGGTTTGGATTATAGAATTTCAAGAGAATTAGATGGAAAATTGAGATTCAATCTTGGATCTTAAGTTTGATCCAATATTGTGGAGCTCATGAGGAAAGGTGCCAAAATTGGAATATTTATAAATTTTATTTTTAATTAAAATAATAATTATTGCTCAACTCAAATTGATTAATGAGTTAATTTCCTACATAAAGAAATTAACTAAATGCATGGGGGAGTTAGAGGGATTTAACAATTTGCATGCAATAGTTAACTAAGTGTGTGGGTGAGTGAAGTGGATTGATTGATGAGTGGGATTAGGAGCATGATTGAGTGAGCTAGATAAACTAGGTAGTTAACTAGGTCAAGTTGATTTTGATGATTTAATTATCAAATAAATGAATTGTAGGTGCATATTAGGTGAAAAATAATATTTATCAATTATAAATGGATAATATATGTGGAAAATACATAATTGGATTTAATTATTAGATAATTATAGATAATAATTGGATTTGATTTATTAATATTAATGGATAGGTAAATTTAATTAAATAATAGGATTTATTTAATTAAATGATCATATACTAGGTTGTGAACTTCAATGATAGGTGATGAAATACTAATAGCAAAGATGACATTATTTTAGTGTCTAGATTTTTCCCCTCTTTGAGATGATGCTCAAAGTAACATTGTTTTAAATAAAAGAAAAGTAGCTATGAGGAAATAAGTTAGAAGATATAAAGAAAGTGATGATATGCCATAGTCATGTGGAGGAAAAATGCCCTAGTCATGTGGAGGAAATAATGAAAAATTGGGTAGTGAGATGATGATGCCCCCTCAAAAGGTGATTCATGGAAAATATGCATGAATTAGCTCACAAAAGAAGAATGATAATAATAAAATCAGGTTGAAGATGCAAAAAAGATGGAAGAAAATTGTAATGCCAAAACTAAATGTTGGACATTATTGATTGAAAACATGATAATTTTATTTAACATATTCATAACAATTAAAGAGTCACCTTGCACACAAACATGTACAAGAGTTGTTGATACCTCAACATTACCATCACAAGATCCATTACATATGAGGAATAGAAATGTATGTGACACACACACAAAGGGGTACTGCTACATTCTCTCATAAGGAAAAGGTGATAATCATCTAAATGCCACATTCTCTAAAGTAGAAGCACAAATCAATGTATACCTTAAAAGGGAAATGTTGTATCTCCACCCACCAACTACATGCACCATAATGTTAAAAAGACATCAAATCTATGAAAGGATAAACCAAAGAACAAAGCACTAGATGACTCTTTCTTTGAAAATTATTATATTAAGGTCAAGATATGGGTTGGTTTGATTACAAGACAACTATAACACAAGTCTATTATTAACTGTTAGCTTAGGAGATGGATAACATACATAACATCAATAGGATCAACTTTAAGTTCAATAGTTCATTGAAATATATAAACATCGGTACATGGAAATTCCTTCTAATAAGGTAAGATATTTCCACCTTGAGCACTCTTATCATTAGTGAACTTAAACTTAGTATTATACATTCTACAATTTCTATAACTAAATGCACAAGTAGGAAAATACTAAAGAGAGCAAAAACCACATCTCTCATTCAATCCAATAAAAAATTAATTACACTCATAGTTCTCTAATGAGGTTTACTCATGTATTTATTACATTTGTATGATATTATAAAAGAGGGAATGCCAATCTAGCCGTGTTGATTCTATATTGTATTAATCATTAAAATCAATCATAAGAAAATAGATGATATCTTCCATTTAACAAAAAAAAGTTTGATTCTAACTTGAATAAAGTCCTAGTACAATCAAGAGGGTAAGAATATTATAAATCATGAATGTAATTAATTTATTAGCTTTGGTAAAGTGGGTTAGAGGTTTCACATTAAATCTTTGTAATGAACTACGTATTCGCTATGTGAAAATTACTTAACATATCTCTAACAAGACCATATTTTTTGAACATCACAATGATATTTCTTTATCACTTAATATATAAGGGAAGAATACAAAACTTGAATATGCATTTTTCTAAAAAAATACATCAAATAATTATGCTATATCATAAAGAAATTAAATTACATATAAGAATTGTTCTAGTATCAAGCTTACAAGTACAAAATATAGTAGCATTTCATTACATCATTTGATCATATTCCTCTATATCAAGTATTATATTTCACAAGTGTTATGAATAATAATTTAGTTCACATAATTCAATGTCACAACCTTAACATGAAATAATCATAATTAATAGTACTACAACATGTCTACCAAGTTCATGATATTGAATCATCATGCACAACATCATGAATACAAGTCCAACTGGAAATCAAATATTGTCTTTGATAAACCTAGTCCTCTATATCTCAACTACAATAGCGAGAGAATCACTCGAGTGATTTTCCTCCAACTACAAACTAGTAGTCCCCCCCACACCTTCTAATTGGAAGTGGCTCTACCCTTCATGACGTCATATGAGAACTAGTGTTGTGTTCTAATTACAAACAATATGTCATACAACTCTATTTACCCTTTAGCTAAGTATAACCTATCCAATTGATTTGTAATAAATAGACACTATGAATTGAAAATAAAAAAAAAGATTTTACATTACTTTGACTAAAGATTTAATAATAAAATAAAACACATTCCAATAAGATAATGTGTGTTGTATGTTCAACAACTCTTTCTCAAATTATTTATCAACAATTTAATTTCATATTTAGTTCTTATACAATAATTAAATCTATATTTTCATAGAAACAAATTCAATGAATGTGATTGCATCTGTACATACACATATATTATAAATATGTATGTACTTATGTAAGTACATATTTAACCTCATATTCCAAAGGCATATAAATGCACATTTATAAAAAAGAATACAGTCTATCCTATTAACATCACTAATTCATATGTATGCATTTTACATACATATGAACATATGAGAAACATGCCAATATTTCATTAAACCATAGTCAATACTAATTGTATTTTTGCATATATAATGTCTACATACACTTTTAAATACTATTCACATCAATACTGCTTAACAACACTATTTTACCAAGACAATGGTATCATCATCCATAAAATAATACCTATAATTTATCACAATCCTTTCATTGTTATACCATTTAAATGTAGTTGGTTTAATACAAAAACTTCTCATTGTCGAGATTACAATAATGCATGGTTAACTCCCTAACAATACCATATTTTTATGCATGGTTATAATTACCATTAAACAAAATCACTGTCGAGTTCATAAGAATTATGTAGATTCTAAACATTATCAAGCTCGTAAGAATAAGGCATGGTAAAGTCATAGTATAATCACTATCTAAGGCTAGAATAATACATGAATAAAATTATTGTTTGGTGACTATTGAAGGCATAAAAAGTATATGGCTATGAACCTATAAACAAGATATAGGATTTATGCACAATCCTCCCTTAATAATAATGTCAATAACATATAAAACCAATTTAGGGTTTAAGTATAGTCATTCCAAAATGAAAATTTTGATAACACATAAAACTAACATAGGTTTAAGCATAATCATTCCATTTTGACAAGGTTGATAATATATAAAACCACTCTTGAGATTTAAGCACATTCATTCCAAAGTGACATTTTCAATAACATATAAAATAAAGCTTTTCAAAAATATTAGAATATAATGCCAATCAATTGGGGATCCTCTATCATTTCTCACCCTAAATCAACATTCATTTAATTGTTAAAATCATCACTCTAGGAAACATAGGCTTAAGATTGTTAATAGAAAATTCACTTAATGAAACTTTGGTCTATAAGACCAAATTAGCAACAATCATATAGATTAAGAAGACTTTGGCCTATAAGGTCAATAACATATATAGAGCTGTAACATAAGGAACTAACACATTTTAAATTTACAAAATTTTCCATTGTTTTATAACCTAAACAATCTCTCCAATATTTTATAGTGTAAGAGATTAAACACAAATCTTCATAACCTTGCCCAAAATCTAGCACTCAACTATGCTCAAGGGAAGGAACAAAAAAGTTTGCCACTATCAAAATAGAGTATGAAAATATAAACCTATGATGAATCTTTTAAGAGTAATATTATTCTTAAACACAAGACTAAACCCATGATTCCTTGTTAACTCTTTGTACAGGTCGAGGGTTAAAATCCTCTAACAGACCATCATAAAATTTTATCACATTCTACTACATGCAAGAATAATTTCATGAAAAAAAATTATATTATCAACAAACTTTCCAAAATTTCCTAAATTATAAATCTTTTCAATCATAGTGGGTTTTCACATTCTAAAATAACATTGATGCCAAGAATAATGGTATGTTACATACCAACTCCCTACAAAAATGTACTGCAAAATTCATAAAAATCCAAATTCTCCATCTCTTCCATTTTCTACCCAACATCTCATGTATACTCTCCTCCTTCCTCTACCTTTTATTTATCACCACTTCAAGTCCCCATTAACTCCCACTCTCCTTCATTTGAGCTACATAAAAAGTAAATAAATTTGGTTTGTTCAAGTTACTTCACATTAAGAAGTACAATACTTCTACCATTAATGTTCTTTAATGCAAGCAACACTCCACTTTGGAGTTGCAACAACTCCTTCAAGCATCTCTAAATTTGAAATAATATATTAACAATAACACACACACATATGAAGAAAAAATAGCCATCTGATGGACATTTGTCTATATGTGAATAACTTCACTAATTTTGAGTTTAAAACACAATGATGCAAAATATACATGATAAAAGTCATAATTGACTAATCAAAATTAAATGGCCATAGAAATGAAAATATTCACACTAAAAACATGATGAAACACACATATTATTTCACCCTTAACTCAACACAATTATCATAACTTCATAAACAACATATACATCATTTAATTTGTATGTGTGCACATTCTCGAGGTCATGGTGTTTCATTGTGTTTTCAGTGTGAATATTTTCATCTCTATAGCCATTTGATTTTGATTAGTCGGTTATGAAATTTATTCCATATATTTTGCAATCATTATGTTTTAAACTCAAAATTAGTGAAGTTATTCACATATAGACAAATGTCCATCAGATAGCTCTTTTTTTGAATACATACATACATACATATATATACATACACACACATATACATACATACATACATACATACATACATACAGGCACATATATATGCACATACATATATGTACATATATATATACACATATATACATAGACATATATGTATATATGTATATATACACACACATATATGTGTGTGCTTATATATACATACACACATATATGTGTATATGTATATATATACACATACATGCAACATATATATATGTTTGTGGGTGTGTATATATACACATATACACACATTATCTATATATATATGTCTGTGGAAAAAGAGCTATGTGACATAAATTTGTCCATAAGTGAATATTTTTTCTAATTTTGAGTTTAAAACATAATGATTGCAAAATAAATGAGACAAAAGTCATAACCAACTAGTCAAAATTAAATGGCTATAGAGATACAAATATTCACATTGAAAGCACATCAACACAATGAAATAAACACATCATTTCACCCTTAACTAAAGGAAATTATCATAACTTCATAAACAACATAGACATCATTTAGTGTGTATGTGTGTGCATTCTCGAGGTCAAGGTATACATGGGCTTCTTCCAGATTTGTTTCCCTCTCTCCGAAGATGCTCTCCCTCCTTGTTTGGGAGGGAAAAAAATTCTCTTGCATCCACCTCATTAAACCAACAAGGTAGTTAGTTTAATAATCATATTATCCAAAATATAAAATAAACCATTCATTAAACTCTCATGATAATCAACTTCACATATACATCTTTTAAAATAATATCTAATTGATATTTTTCTTTGTCTAAATAAAATAAAAAATATCATCACCATAATATAAATGACCTTAAAACAAGTTTTGACATCTTAATTTGAAACATAGATCAAACTATAGCATAATCTAGAGTTTAAAAATGAAATGTGACAATCTCAATGTCCTCTTGAATCAACTCAAGGTGAGGAAAGAACATGGAAATATGCTACATTAAAATAATATTGTTTTGGGCATAAACATCATTAATAATTAGAATTATAATTCAATATTTGTACCCCATTATGTACTACTTGAACATAGTCTCATTTTACAAACAAGAAAATATGTATGAACAATATGTTTAAGCAATTCTTATAAGAGAATAAATTATCAAATAGAGAATCATATCATACACCATTAGAATATCTCTAAAATCCTCCAACACTCAAAAAAATCATTAGAGAAACCCAAGAGATTTCTAACAATGTAAATATGTTGGTCTTATCATGGAAAAAGAGGTAGCAATCATATAATTATAATTTGGGATAAAATAGCGATAACTTGCTCAAAACACCATGTTTTTAACTTCTAATATGAAAAATAAATGGAATAAATTTCCTCCAAAAATCACCAAGGGTTTTATAAAATTCTTAATAGAAAAGGAAGAAAAAAGGTTTGAGGGACTACATGATAGGATTTTATAAAACTGTAGTAAAATGGTCCACTATTTTTAGTAATAGGGAATGCTAAACAAAAGATGAAAAACTAATATTTTAAAATAATAACTAATGCTTAGGGACAACATATCTAGAAATTGGACCAACACATTGCTGCCCCTTTTCTCAAGAATAACAAACTAATTATAGAGAGATAGCTTAAAAGTATACAAAACTTGTACAGTTCACTCCAACCTCATCCATAATAAGTTCAATAGAAATAATATAGTCTTAAAACTATATTGAACACCAATTTAGGTTTTCTTAAAACTTAAAAGCCAAAAGCTAAATAGGGACAATTTCCCATACCTCAGCAAGTCCATGCAAGTTAAAATTTTGCACCAAATATCAAACCACTACATTTATACCCTTAGAGCTGGGTGAATATGATATACACCATAAAGTTTAATAATTACAAGCAATACAACCAACCAATTGAATCTCCCGAAAACCCTTTTTCTAAAGTGGTTAAAATCACTATTCACACATGGAAATGGCTTCCTATCATACAACTAAGAAGATCATAATTAAGAGCACAACTATATCCACTTAAGATCTAGGTAATAAATTTTAATGTCAATTAGTAGTATGTAAGGGTATGTTAAGTAAATATAGCAGTATGTAAGGGTCCATAGTTTTGTAGGGATAATCACAGTAAAATTCAATATGTAAGGGAAAATTTCAGATTATTAGACAAAGGGGGTAAATTTTGATTTTTGCAAATAAGCATTTTGTAATATCCAGCTATCAAGAGCCTCTCTGCAAGTTAGTATATGACATCATCTGGTTGTCAAGAGCCTCAAAACTGATATTCTGTAACTTCTTATATATATATATATATATATATATATATATATATATATATAGGCTATCACCTTTCGTTAAAAAAAAAAAATTATTACATCCTAAAATCAACTTACAACTTTCATTTATACAATTTACAAAAATGAAGCAAAATGAAGGCTTAAACATGTAAATGACTTACACTAATTTCATGATAAAAAACACAAAGCACATCACGTCATTGATTGAATAACACTTATTTATAGATGATAATTAATATTCATATCCTAGTACATGGGTAGATTAAGAATATCAACTATATTAAATCTACATCTAATCACAATAAATAATCATGGATCATAAGGATCACCATGTATAACTTTTCATTATGCTACAACAATGGGAGACTACATCAAACTAATAATCCATAAAAGTTGTATTCCAAATCCATGATACATCTCTACGACTCCATATTTTTCACCAACCATTGTACCAAGACCAAAGAATTATTGAAACCATCCAAGGCTGAAGAGGGAACAAGTTAGCTACTACCCAACCATAATACCATCATCAAACACATGGGAGCACCACACTACTCTAGGCATCCCCTTAGCATGGAGAAGATCCATGGATCCACATACCAAATATTATACACCAAAAACCTACAAATAAATTTAACTCTAAGGTTCTAAAATCCACCTCTAGGTTTACACAAGTCTCACATAGAAAATTCTAACTCAACTTGAACACTTAAGTCATTCTTGGCTATAAATAAGAATTTATTACAAGCCTATGATGCATAATCTTCAAAGAAGGGTCAAATTTATTTTACAATCTCACCAAAGGTTTAAAAAGGGTTTAAATAACTTTCTAATTTCAATTAAAAATCTAAAACAAGACCACATATATTTCATAAGAAGACATGGTTTACAAACCAACAAGCTCCTCTTATTAATATATCACCTTATAACAAACAAAGATTCCTTAAAAAATACTTACAAATAAATACACAAAATCATAAAAATTGCAATTCTTGCATACAATAACTAATGATTTTTAATTCCACATAACTTGCAAATATTACAAGAATCGAGGTATAAAACAATGTGCCGATAAAATCCCCAAATTAAAGTAAGTTTTTTTTGTTTTGTTTTTAAAACTCTAATACACTTCCAAATAAGAAATAATTGGAGCTTTTAAAACAACAATAAATCAAGGAAATGATGATCAATGATTCCAATATTAACAAAGGGTTTTCAACCCTCCCCTTTTTGACAAAAAACACAAGTTGAAGTAAACTTATTCAAATCAACTATGGTTAAGAGAGTTTTAAAACTATATTAGGAAAATCTAAAGGATAAAGAAATACATATATATGACTACAGTGCAAATGTTTTAAAACAAAATAATAAACTAACTCAATATCCATTGAATATGAGGTTTCACAAAATTATAAAGACATTACCCAAAAACAATCACTTAAAGATTCATACTTAATTAATGGAGCTTACATATGCATTTTTATTTCACAATCTCATGAAAAAAAATACTTGACAAAAAGAATGATTTTTGTTTGATTTCAATAAAATACTGAAGAGAGATCCCAAAACAGTCAATGCAGAAGGAATGAAGTGTGGAAGGAATGAAGTTCAACAAGGATGGAACTTAGGGATATCATTTATAGCAAAAAGATATCACATATATATAGCCACAAAATTCCCAAGAAGAGTAAAAAGGAAAGAGTTCTATAGTATTGGGATCCATGAAAATCCCTTTATTTTTGCACCTCCAACATGCCCAAAATTGTTAAAAAAATCCTTCTTCTCCAATGACGACCAACATTTTTATTCTATCAGTCTCTCTTTTCTTTAGACCTCCACTCTCCCCCTTTTTAAATTTTCTCCATTTATAAAAACCAAAATAAAAAAAATAAAATAAAAAGTAAAATAATCTTTATATTAATTCTTTTAAAAAACAATTAAAATAATACTAACTTCATTTTGAAAAGCCTAAATCAATAAGAACTAGGAAAACTTTTATTTTAATTTGAAAGTTAGAAAACACTATCACAAAATAGAAATTAAAATACAAAAAAAGAAAACAGCTCAAAATGTTTATTAAATCAACAAAAAGACAATTAAATTTAACTTTGTGAGTTTACAACTACCACAACTTCATATTAAGTAAAAATTGACCAAAATTTTAAATTAATTAAATAAATAATTTTTTTTTAAAAATAATAATTAAAATACTAAATGTCAATCTAAAGAAATAATCCCAAAATGGGATAAAGTCTATCAAATGACCATGAAATTCGACACATCTAGAAGTGTGACAACACAAATAAAAATATTGAAAAATACAATACGACAATGCACTTAAGTACTTACAAGTGCCAATAGGTCTTCCATACCCATCGTGACAAGTTGAATGGGTCAACACATAAGGATAGTCTCATTGCTTCATTAGATGAAGTGAGCAAGTTATTAGGCAAATTCATGAGCTACTTCTCCACATGCCACCTCATCGGCCATTGTACTTGTAGGACCTAAACACTTAATTGCACACGTCAAATCTAACAACAAAATCATAGTGGAAGCAATAGGTGGTGTTAATCCATCATCATGTTTTATGAAATTGCATTAATTTATTTTAAATATTATCAATCTTAATTAATCATCTAATTAGAACATGAGTGGTTTCCAATCAATTTTCTAACATTTAACATGGTAATGAATTAGAATAAAAATTAACTTAACAAGTCATAACATCTATTCAAAAATAAAAATATGATTTTATGAGTCACATTCAAACAAATTCAACATAAGTATGTTAACAAACAAACATAAATCAATATGAATACTAACATGGACTAACCATCTAATTTTTAGATCCAAAACATATAATATATCAAACAAACAACAATCATGGTAAAAAAGAGCTAAACATATGTGGGCCTTACAAAACTGAAGAAATGAATGCAATAAAAGTGAAAAATAAAATCAATGGAGAAAATAATTTCAATGGAGAATGAGACATTGAGAAATAAGTATTCGGATTGCTACATTATGCTAGCATATAGAGAGAAACTTTGTTTTGATACAACAATGAATGTTATGCACTAGGGTATAGTAGAACAATGTGATAATTTATCCAATTCATGGATCAAATCACAAGAAAATAACAAATAATAAAATTCCCTAGCACTCACAAGGTGTTTGATGCTCTTTGTGGGTATGTGGAGACAACCATTAGACAAGGAGAGGAGTTCCCATCACATTTCAAGGTGATTTAACATGGTGGTTCCTATGAGAGAACAACCAAAAACACAAAGAGTTCTCCTCACATCTCAAGGTGATTTACCTTGGTGGGTCTTGTGAGAGAACAACTAGCAAAATATGACACATTGAAATAATAGACCATACCCCAATATATATATCACTCAAAGAACACCATGATATAATGATCATGGTGATCATGATTATGCATAGTATAGGTTAAAGTATTTATCAAAAGATTAAAAAGGTAAATAAAAAGATAAAACCAATAAATAAAAATATCAAGGTTAAATCAAAGATTAATAATAAATCAAATATCACAAATATAAATAAAAGAATTAAAAAATTAGTTGTCAACTAATATACAACAACATTACCTCTTTCCATGGTGCTAATAGGATAAATGGATGAGTATTATTCTTGATTTGAGGATGCATTCCATGAAGGTAAGTGATGGATGAAGTATTTGGAAGGTTCACAAAGGAAAATATTGTGACAATTGTATGTTATCAAGGTTGATGTTGAGTTCTTTATTTGACATTAAAATCACAATGTGTTAGGTGTGTACTTTGTGGGTATGAAGTTGGTGCTACTATACAAGGTATTAGTGATGGAAAAATATAATTTTAATAATTGGATGGAAATGGAATTTTATTAATGGGATGGAGGAATGAAAGTGTGTTCATGGGATAGTGGAGAAATGCATGAAACTCATTTATTATGGAAGGTATCCAAATCCCTAAGTGAGCTAAACAACACATTCTCAAGGTTTATTCCTAATCAAGAGGTAATCACTTTCCCCCAATGTACAAAAAGGTATGAAATATTATGGATAGAGGAGAGGACTATGATGATGGGAATGAATGTAGGTGGATAAAGTATACTTATGTATAGGTGGTGGATGAGGACTTGAAATATGGTAGGGTTTGGTTTATTACACATGGAATATGTGAGAAATTTTTTACCATGGTACTTGTCCAAGGTGCCACTACTAGTGGCTTTCACCAAAGGATAAATTTTATCTTTTTACTATTTTGATTTTTTGTTGATTTTTTATTTTTTATTTTTTCTATTAGGATATTTGTTAGATTAGACATAAAAAAATTTGAGGTGTATGATGTTGATGGCCTCATCAAGAAAGTCACCCTTGGCATATATAATTGATATGTTGTAGGAACCATACTTAGTGATGATGACATGTGAGCCTAACCAATTAGACTTAAATTTACCCTTCTTATCTCTATCTTATACATTTTTTTAGTTTTCTTTGAGCACAAGATCACATGCTTTAATTTTCTTATTTTATCTATGATAGAGGTGATTCTAGTATGATAGATGTATAATTTAATTTAGGTGATGTTCATCAATAATTTCTAGCTCATGTAGGAAAGCAACCTAATACTCCTCATCATCAATGATATTGCATAAGGAAACATACAATTGTAAAAATTTGATCTTGATAGGTAATATGGATTTGGATCCAAAGATGAGTGAATAGAGAGTCACACTAACTAGTGTGTGGAGGATAGTACAATAGGCCCAAAGGGAAATATTAAGTTTTAGGTATCATTCATGACCAATATCATTAACTATCTTTTTGAGGATTTTTAAGAGGGTTTTATTAAATGCATTTGTTTGAATATTACCTTGTGGGTAATATGGGGTGGACCAATTATGTTGGATGTGAAAGAAATTGCAAAGAGTGTGGAATTTTCTATTTTTAAATGACTTTCTATTATTAGTGATAATGGTGGAAGGGATGTTATAGTTATAGATGGTGTAATGGAAGATTCACTTGAATATTTTCTGGCCAATAGTGTATGAAAGGGGAATGGATTCAACTCACTTGGTGGAGTACTTGGTAGTAGTGATGATAAAATTAAAAGGAAATAAAAGGAAGATGGGTGAATGCTACTAATGAGATCAAGGCACCATTATAAAAAGGGCCAAGGAGTGTAGTTGATGCAGGGTACTCCCCTTTTAAACTCAAACTCACAACTACAACAAGAAACACCAAACAAGAATGCAAGAGAGAACCAATATTTGTTTATTACTATAATAAAAATTACATTACATTGCTACATTCGCCCTCATATGGGCCTTCTTGACTTTACAGTCTACCAATCTTCAAATCAGAGCTAACTCTCCTTCAACCTTCGTGCCTTCACAACAAGAAATCTTCTCAATCCTTGATTGCTACTATGGATCCCTCTCCTTGGTTTGAAGTATCTATTCTTTTTTTTTCCATAGCAACATGACCTAGGGTTTTCTCCCCTCATTCCATGCATTTTTCTTCTTTCTTCCCGTTGACAGTATCTACATTGAATTTGGTCACCCATGCTTTCTCAAGTGCCACCATTCACCTCCCTACAACATTAACATTTTTATAACCATCACTCATTGTCTACACCATTGTCTCATGCAACTATCGACTAGAAGATTCGTGCCAAGTTCATCATTAAAAATTAGTTGCCGCACTTCAAAACATTATCATTTGATTAGCCCTAAATTTTTTGTTTAAAACAATGACGTGAATCTGCTAACCACTTCATGCCATGTGTCATTAATCTGTACTGGTCAACTGAGTCAACTCTACTTCTGGCAAGATTTCCCTCCATTTTCAATGACTTCATTTCTCCCTTACCATCGGGAGTCGATAGTCTCAATTCCTTCATACCACTTCCATGAAATGCATGTTAGAACTCAAGAAGCATGATCGAACGTCGAAACATGAAAAAAATAGCTTTGCATTTACCTTGTCCGAGGTCAGAGTTTGCTTGTCCATCATCTAGGTTACTATCTTCATGTAGGGAAAAGCCTCATCACCACCTCACAAAACTTTCTTGCTTCTTTACTTTCAGGTGTCGAGGTTCAAGGTTTCCACATACGCTTTACACCACTTCAATTAGTGCACACTGCAACTCCAAAAAATGAAGTTCGATCCTCTTCAACAACAAGTAAGCAATCAACCCAAAGTTCGAAACCCGATCAAACTTAGAGGAAAATTGACTAACTCTTCATCTCTGGTAAACGATAAATAGTAAGCCCGAGGCCTAAAACTCAAACTTTTCACATCTTCAACACATCAAACAAAAACTCCATTCTCATGTTCAACAAACCTTAGCCAATTAGCCCTTATTGAAAAGAAACAAACTTTTGTTTTTGGTTGATACAAGATTTCCCTTACACCTTGGATGCTCCTGCATCAGTCACCCACGGTAGAAAAGAAATGTTTCATGAGTGAAACTCATAAAAATTTGTATACTTTGTGTCTATCTTGGATCCACCTTTGCTCCTTGTTCACTAGAAATTTTATGTTCCTCTCATCCTACACCTTCACATTAGTATTCCATTTCATCTTCCCTCCTTTTCTCATCCCCATGGAATACAAATTATCAAACTCTACCTCCCACCAATGTGCTTTATCAAAATGAAACAAATCAATGGTATTCATACCTTCTTCTTCAACACATGTGTCCTATATTACCTTTCTTGCTGCTATTCCTTCTTATTCTTCTTCTTCTACCTTGTCTTCAATGCAACTTGTCACTCTGTTGGTGCCTTTAGAAAGACACTCTACTGCTACAAACTGATTTTCTACACCCAAAACAATGTTAGAATAATAATCTTGTGACTCATCATCCACCTTCTACAACAAGTAATCAAGTTCTTCTATTAGGGAATCTTCACCTTCATCATTCTCAAATTAGGAATCATCAGTAAACTCCAACTTCACATTCACATCTTTCTCATCACTCTTACCTATCTCCAACAAATCTACTACTGCAACTACATTCTTATTCTCATCATAAAAAGCATAAAAATCTAAAATTACCTCATTACCTTTGGCTGCAACCTTTGTGTTCACTGAAATTTTCTCATTCCACTCTTTTTTGATTGCTTCCAATTGCATTAGAAAATCATCCTCCTCACCTTCATCCTTTTTCTTTAACTATTTAAAATCATTAACTAAACAAATTCCAAACTTGCTACATACCTTGCCTCCTCTCTCATCCAATGGATTCAACTTATGATGAACTCCATCTTTAATCAAATTATAAGTGTTCACACATCCATCATGTACTGCTTTCCTGTCAAATTGCCATGGTCTACCCAAAAACAAATGACAAAAATCCATTTTCATAACATCACACAATACTTCATCATAATAACTCCCAATCTTAAATCTTACCATACATTGTTCATTTACCAACACCTTGTGACCATCCTACAACCATGAGATCTTGTATGGATGCGGGTGCCTCTTTCTCTCCAATTGCAACTTCTCAACCATCTCTATAGAAACAAGATTATCAGTACTACCACCATCAATAATGACATTACAAACTTTACCTTTTCATTTTCGTCTTGTCCTAAACAAACATCTCCTTTGAATCAATTTGCCATCTTCATTCAAGATGGTTCTCCTCACCATCAAAGTTTCACCAACTTCCACTTCTTCAGAATGTGTTGAATGTGAATCTTCTCCATTTATATTTGTTGTTCTATTCTGATTTTTAGTTCTTCTCCTTGGTCTTTCCTCTTCATGAGGACATTCATATGCTCTATGACCCTCTTCCCCACATCTAAAATAAGTTATTTTTTAATTTCCTCTTTCAAATCCTCTGCTTGATATTCCTTTTCCTCTAAAATTTTGATCACATGACTTCCTTGAACTTTCAAATCTTTCATCCTTGCTATCCTTAATGTCTCTAATCTACTGTTCATCCTCTTTTTTCTGCACATAAGCTCTATCCTTTCTCTTTTCTTTATTCTCAAACCTCTTGTTCATCCTTTCTTCTATCTTCAATGCTATTTGATAAGCATCTTCCATTGTCGTAACTCTAACCAGTTTCATCTCCTCTTGTATGCTTGACCTCAAACCATTAAGGTATCTTGCAACTTTCTCCTCAGTTGCCTCAAAATTCCTAGTTCTAATGAGTATTATGTGAAACTCTTATATGTACTCCTTTACTATCTTGCTTCCTTGCTTTAAGCTTTGCATCTTTTTAAGCAATTCCAGCTCATAGTCTACTATAATGAATTGCCTTTTCATTTTCTCTACCATTTTATCCCATCTTGTAATTTTATCTTTCCATCTTCTCCCCCTTTCTAATTGAACCTCTCTCCACCATATTGAGGCATGTCCTTTCAACCATGTCTTAGAAAATCTCACTTTATTAGGGTCTTCTATCTCTTCAAATTTGAAGTACTCTTCCATCTCATTAAGCTAATCTACCAATTCCTCCAGATTCAAACTTCCATTAAATGCAGGCACATCCATTTTTGGTCTCTTCCCCATTTTTGTTAAAGCTTTCAATAGTGGGTCATTTCCAACTACTATAATTTCCTCTCTTTGCTCAATATCTAGACTAGTATTCTTTGTGCTTTCATCTTTTTCATCACTTCTTGGGTCTCTTATTCATGCAAATCCTCTCCTTATATTTTTTTGTAGTGTTTCAAACTACCTTCTCAAGGCTCTAAAATCATCATCCCTTACAAAATTATCTCTTCCTCTTCCTCTACCTCTACCATGATGGGCTCCTCTCCCATCCATTTTTTTTCAACACCCACGACACAATCTTAGTGCAACTGCCTCTCTTTGGTGGTTTGTTACACACTCATGATCAAATTGCATTGATACCATTGATGCAGGGTACTCCCATTTCAAACTCAAACTCACAACTACAACAAGAAACACCAAACAATAATGTAAGAGAGAACAAGACTTTGTTTATTACTGCTATAAAAAATGACATTGCATTGCTACATTCACCCTCATATAGGCCTTCTTGACTTCATAGTTTGCCAATCTTCAAATCAGAGCTAACTCTCCTTCAACTTACATGCCTTCACAACAAGAAATCTTCTCGATCCTTGATCACTGCTATCCCTCTCCCTGGTTCAAAGTATCTATTTTTTTCCTTAGCAACATGACCTAGGGTTTTCTCCCCTCATTCCATGCGTTTTTCTTCTTTTCTTCCTATCGATGAAATATGCATTGAATTCAGTCATCCATGCTTTCTTGAGCACCACCATCCACCTCCCTAAAACATTAATGTTTTTGTAATCATCATTCATTGTCTATGCCAATGTCTCATGCAACCATCGACCGAAAGATTCGCGCCAGGTCCACCATTAAAACTTAGCCGCCACACTTCAAAAAATTATCGTTCGATTAACCCTAAATTTTGTGGTTCAAAACAATGAAATGAATCCACCAACCACCTCATGCCATGTGTCATTAATTCATACTATTCAAATGAGTCAACTTTGCTTCTATAAATATTTCCCTCCATTTTTGGCAACTTCATTTCTCCCTTACCATCGGGAGTTTGGAGTTTCAATTCCTTCATGTCACTTCCATGAAATGCATGTTAGAACTTATGAAACATGATTGAACGTCGAAACCTAAAAACATTAGCTTTGCATTCACCTTGTTGGAGGTCAGAGTTCACTCGTCCATCATCTCGGTTACTATCTTCACCTCACAAAACCTTCTTGCTTCTTCACTTTTGGGTGTCAAGGTTCAGGGTTTCCACATACCCATTACACAACTTCAATCAACACATTCCACAACTCCAAAGCCTAAAGTCCGATACTCTTCAACAATAAGTAGCATCAGCCCAAAGTTCAAAACTCGATCAGACTTAGAGGAAAATTGACTAACTCCATCTCTGGTAAATGATAAATAGTAAGCCCAAGGCCTGAATCTCAAACTTTGTACATCTTCAACACATCAAACACAAACTCCATTCTCATGTTCAACAAACCTTAGCCAATTATCCTTTATTGAAAAGAAACAAACTTTTGTTTTTGGTTGATGCAAGATTTCCCTTAAACCTTAGATTCTCTTGCATCAACAGTGATGGGATACATTGCCTATAATGGTGCATGAATCATATCTTTTTGTTGCTAGCAAGATAAATATTTCTTTATATACTGATAGATATCTTGTTCCATAATAGGCCAATAGTAGCCTATTCTCAAGATATTTTTGGCTAAGGTCATGCTGCTAGTTATGCACCATAGATATAATTTTGAGCATGTTTATTTTTGAGAGAAGATTCTTATTGAGTTAAGAAACCTAAGTAGATAACTGTAAAATATCCTTTAATAAAGTGTGTCAGCAAGAATGGTGAAGAAGGAAGAGTGTTGGATATTTTTTTTGTGTCAAGTGTGGGATATGTTTGGTGGAAAGCTATTATCATGGAGGTAAGTGCAGATATTATGATAGAAAGGATTATTAGGACCAACAAGTTCATGGATGCGTTTTAAGTTAGGGAGTTCATATGTAGGGACCAATAGGTTTTTTTCCAAGAATTCACAATGAGGACTATCTTGCATATTCAGGAGAGACCTAATTGTGACCATGAAATTTGTTGCTTTTCTATTGCGTCTAGGTATCTGCTCAAAATGGATGAAGATTTAATATTCTTGGAAACTATCAACCATGTTTGTATAAGGAATTAACTTCTCATCTTTTGTTTTATATTCATTATTTGGTTGGCTTATGATTAGTTGTGAATCCCCATAAACAAATATATGTTGGATATTACACTAGATTGCTATTTTGAGATCAATAATGAGAGCCCCATATTTTGTAATATTTTTTGTGCATAGAAAATACAATCTAAAAGATTTAGGAATCAAATAACCTTAAGGAGTGAAAAAAAAAATTCCTACACCTAATCCTTTATAGGTATATGAGCCATCAAAATATATATTTTCTTAGGATTCCACATCATTTAGAGTAAAAATAGACTCATCAAGAAAGTACACAATGAGAAGATGGTTATCTATAAGAGGCGCATCTCCAAGTTGATCTACCATAAATTTTCCTTCAATTATTATTTTTTAACATATTCCATATAAAATTCACTGAGAAACATGACCCATTTTACCATATGACCTATGAAAGATATTTTTGAAAGAAGATATTTGAGTGGGCCAATTTGAGAAATGTGTTGGATCTTATGACTGGACATGCAGTGTCATAATTTTTTAGGGCTAAACATGATACATAAACATGCAAATTCCATGGGTGTATAATTAAGATCATAATCCACTAAGATCCTATTGATTTACTAAATATCCCTTTCATGAACCTCTGAATCATGTGCTAAGAGTGCCCCCAAGGAAATTAGTGTTACAAATATGTAAATTAGTAATGGTTTTCTTAGGATTAGTGGCATGAGAACTAGTGGTGATGTAAGATACTTTGTTTATATTGAACACTTGTTGAAAATATTCATTCTAGTGAAAGGATTATTTTTATTTACTAAGTAAGAAAATGATTGACACTTGTTTGCTAGCTGTGTAATGAGCCTTCCGATATCTTGGATTTTTCCCTAAAGATTGTGTAATTTTTGGGGGGTGGCACCTCTAAGATAATGATGAATTTGGCCGGAACAACTTCTATGCCTCATTGAAAGACAATGAATCTCATACTTTTCCCAAATGTGACACAAAAGACACATTTATTAGGATTGAGACATAGCTTATATTTGTTGGAAAATGTGCCTCAACTTGTTGGCTTGGAACTTCCCTTGGGGACTTGGTGTTTTTCCTTTGATTGGCTTGAATGTTGGGATATCGCGGAGATTTGGAACTTTGGAACCTACAAGTCATAGGTTTTGGAATTCTTGAAACCTTTGACTTAGCGATTGCGATGTCGTGGAAGTTTGGAACTTTAGAACCTTAAGTCAAGAGTTATGAGGTTTTGGAAAACCTCGACTTAGCGACTATGAAGAAGTCAATGTGCCTATGGAATGAATTTTCATTGGGAAATTGAGTCATGTCTCCTCGACATGTCTATGGTAGGCTAGAAGAATCTTGTTGGTGTGACTTTGTGAGTCCGCCGAGACTTTGTGAAATGTCTCATTGACATCCGAAAGAAGTCTTGACCGGTCTTGTTAATGTGACTTCGGCTAGTTGGTGTGACTTTGACAAAAGTCTCTTAGACATTCCTAAAAAAGTCTTGTTTGTTCTCGTCAGTGAGACTTGGGGTGTTCGGTGAGACTTTTGGGAAACTCTCATCGACAAAGGTTGTCATTCCGATGACCGATGGTGGGACCCGAGCTGTCAAGAGGAAAGCGATTGGTGGTTCAAGCCATGCTGACTCAACAGTGGGTACCACATGGATGGTAAAGAAAACATTGATGAGACCTTGGTGTATCAATGGGAGAAGCTGGAATCTCTCTTCAACATGGTTGTTTTGATTGGAAGTGTATTATGATATGCATACATTGGTGTCACTTGAGTAGATCGGCAAGAGATTGGAGTTTGTCTCTTCGACATGTCCTGATATGGTAACTACTATGTGACAGTTGGTCTATTGTTACGAATGGGAACCGAATTGGTATGTTTCTCATATAGGTTTCGTGATGCAGGTGGATTGTGATTTCTCTCAAGGAAAGAAAATGTCATAATGTGTAATGCATTGGAATAGAAAAGATAGTTGAGTTGTGAGTCTGAGATAGAGATAGAGATAGATCGAGTTTGTAATGATGCCTGTATTGAGGCTCTGAATTGACATCTAAAAGGAAGAAACTGTAACTCTGTATATGGACCTTTTGTTCACTGTAATAGAAATATTTTTTCTTGGTGTGGTGGGTTTTTCTCCTGAAAGGGTTTTCCCACATTAAATTTGGTGTCTATTCTATGTTGTGTGAAATTTTTTCTTATCTGTTTCTTAGTAATGTGCATCTTTAATGAACTGTAATTTAAAATTTGAACCTTAAGTCTACATTCTCTTCTTAGAATTAGCATTAGGAAAGTGTTTCCACACCTGTACTTTCCTTATAAGTGTTATTAGAGCCTGGATAGTTGTGTTATCCTTGTGGGTTGGACGGGTTTTTTGTGCCAATTCTAAAGTAGGATTCTTGTAGAGGAGTCTGGTAATTTCAATTGTAGATTAAGATGGCAAGCACATAAGGGAAGATAGAAATTGAAAAATTTAATGGTGGCAATTTTGAGTTGTGGAAACTCAAAATGGAATACCTTCCAGTAGATAGAGATCTCTGGATTGCTGTGTCTAGAACAAAACCTTCAGGCATGAAGCAAGAAGATTGGGACCTCATAGATAGAAAATCCAAAAGGGTTGATAAGACTATGTCTAGCAAACTTTTTTCTCCTGAATGTTCATGAAGAGAAGTTTGCATCTTCTTTGTGGAAGAAACTTGGAGATATTTATCAAGGCATGTCCTTAGTGAATAAACTGTTCTTGAGGAAAAATATGTACTCTTTGAAAATGGAGGAAGGGACACTTGTGGCTGATCATCTGAATACGTTCAATATGCTCATTGCTCAGTTAACATCTCTAGGTGTGAAGATAGATGATGATGATCGATGTATTCTCTTGTTATGTTCTTTGTCTGACTCTTGGGATCATTTAGTGATGACAATTGGAAGCACGACAACCACTTTCAAAATGGAAGATGTGGTTGCTTCATTGTTGTCATAAGAGATGCGAAGGACATCTTCTAAGATGGTAAAGGAGGCTCTTTTTGTTCAAGGAAGATCGAAGGAGAAAGGAAAGAAGGACAAGAAGTCTAAATCAAAGTATGAAGGGAGATTAAAGTCTCCGGGAAAGAAGTCCAAGGTGAAATACTGGAATTGTGGGTAGCCTAGTCATGTCCGTAAGGATTGCAAAGAGGAGAAAAAGAAGAAGAAAAAAAATTCTTCAGATAATGATTCTTCTCAGAGCGATGCAGATGCCTTCATTGCAACCTTGGACACTCAGGCATTAGATGATGTCTAGCTGATTGACTCAGGTGCATCTTTTCATATGATATCTCGCAAACATTGGTTTATGAAGTACTAAATGCATGCTGGTTGAAAGGTGTATCTAGCAAGTGAATCATCTATGAAAATTGTTGGTTGTGGAAGAGTCAAAATTCAATTTCCTGATGGAAGAATCAAAGGAATTGATGGCATAATGCACATACTAGGTCTGGCTCAAAATTTACTTTATGTTAGCAAGCTGAATGATGTTGGCGTAGAAGTTTCTTTTTTGAATGGTGGCTACAAAATGACAAGAGGCTCGATGGTGCTGGATAGGGGTGCTTAGATTGGTACTTTGTACAAGTTGGACACACATGCAGTTCAATGCAACAGTGTCTCTGAAAATTCAAGCAAGGTTGCTCGAGTAGAGAAGGAGACTGAAGTTCCTCTGGGGGAAAATTCCTTGGAGGTGAAACTTCCTGTAGAAAATACCATGCTTTGGCATCAAAGGCTTGGCCTCATTGGTGATAAAGGCTTAAAATATTTGAAAAACAAAAACCTGGTTGAAGGGCTTGATGATTGTAACCTTGAGTTTGATTTTTATGAACGTTGTATATATGGAAAACAACATTGGGTTTCATTTTATTCTAGTCCTCATAAATCTTTTGGTGTTCTGGATTATATTCACTCTGATGTTTTTGGTCTAATAATGTCCCTTCATTATCGAAATCAATATATTATGTTTCTTTTATTGATGATTATTTGAGAAGGGCATTTGTGTATTTTAAAAAAAGTAAATCAAAAGTGTTCAATCAGTTTAAAGAGTTTATAAAAACTTGGTAGAAAATCAAACTTGTAGAAAAATTAAATTCCTGAGGACAGATAACAGCGATGAGTTTTGTTTTGCAGATTTTAGAAGGTACTCCAAAGACCATGGAATAAAGAGGCATATAACAACACCTTACACTCCACAAAAAAATGGAGTTGCTGAAAGGTTGAACAAGACGTTGATGGAAAAGGTGAAAAAAATGTTGAGCAATGTTGGTCTAGAGCAGAAGTTTTGGGCTAAGGCTGGGGCTACATCATTTTATTTAATAAATCGATCTCCCTCTTCAAAACTTGTTGAAAAAATTTCTATGGAAACTTGGTTTGGTAAGAAGCCCTCTTTAAGACATATAAGAGTCTTTGGTTGTGAGGCATATGTTTATGTGTCGAATGAGAAAAGATCTAAATTGGAAAATAAAGTTGTAAAATGTATCTTCATTGGCTATGGAATTGGTGTGAAAGGATACAAGCTTTGGAATCTTGTGACTGAAAAGGCTATATACAATAGAACTGTTGTTTTTCGTGAGTTGAAACCTTCTTTAGTGAATCTGCAATCAAAGATGAAAGAAGAAAACAAAGAAAAGGTAGTTGAAATTCCTTGAACTTTAGATAAAGAGGAACTACGAAGTGTACCTGAAACTGAGGAGAGTTCTAGTAGCTTTGAGAGTTTTGATGAAGAAAAACCACAACCTCAACCTCAGCCTTTGAGGAGGTGTACATGTGAAAGGAAACAACTTGAAAGGTATGGTTTTTCCATGTTGGATGTAATTGTGCCTATGCTTTGATTACAAGCACTAATGAGCCTAGGATTGTGAAAGAGGCAATTGAAATGTCTTATTCAAATTCTTGGTTGGAAGCCATGAAAGAGGAAATGGCATAATTAGAGAAGAATGCAACTTGGGATTTGGTTCCCTTTCCTGAAGGTAGAAATCCTGTTGGTTGTAAATGGGTATTTAAGAAGAAAATCAGTATGGATGGCAGTGTTGAAAAGTATAAAGCTAGGTTGGTTGCGAAAGGTTAATCCCAGGTAGAGGGAATTGATTATGGAAAAATATTTTCTCTTGTAGCTAAGCTGACATCTATCAAATTTATTTTTTCACTTACAACATCGTATGACTTAGAGATTGAATAGATGGATGTGAAGAAAATATTTCTTCATGGAGATCTTGAAGAAGAAATTTATATGTATGGTTTAAAAAAATCACTTAGAATGTGGTACTAGAAGTTTGAAACATTTTTGTTATCATTGGGATTTGTAAGATCAAAATCTGATCATTGTGTGTATTACAAAACTAAAAATGATTGAGTTAGTATTATTTCCCTATATGTTAATGACATATTGTTCATAGGAAATAGTAAGACTATGATTTTTGATCTAAAATCTCAGTTGTTTGCAAAGTTCGAAATGAAAGATCTTGGTGCAACAAGGTATATTCTAGGGATGGAAATAAAAAGGGATAGAGCAAGTAGAAAGCTTTGGCTCAACCAGAGTAAGCATATAAATATTGTCCTGGAGATATTTTGTATGACTAATTGCAAACAACTAGTTGTTCCAGTGTTGAAGGGAATGAAGCTATTTGTTGAAAATTGTCCAAAATCTGCTACTGAGATGGAGGACATGACCAAAGTTCCTTATGCAAGTGCAGTTGGTAGTTTAATGTATGCAATGGTCTGTACAAGGCTAGACATTTCCCAAGCAGTGGGAGTTCTTAGCCGTTGTATGGAAAATCTAGGTAGACCACACTAGGATGACGTGAAAAGAGTTTTTAGATATTTAAAAGCTACCTCTCAATACGCTTTGTGCTATCATGGTAACTCGGTTGGATCATAGAGATCCATCAACATTCATGGATATGTGGATTTTGATTGGGTAAGGGACATTGACAGCAGAAGATCCACCAGTGGATACATCTTCACGCTAAATGGTGGTGCAGTCAGTTGGATGAGCAAGTGGCAGGCTATAGTCGCTTTATCTACTATGGAAGTAGAATATATGGTAGCAACACATGCCTGCAAAGAAGCCATTTGGCTTAGATGTTTGTGTTCTGATGTTGGATTCAATGCAGGGAAAATTTCCATTTGTTGTGACAGTCAGAGTGCCATTTGTTTGGCAAAAAATCCAACTTTCCATGTCAAGACAAAACATATTGATGTGCAGTATCATTTTGTATGGGATATGGTGGAGGATGGAAAGGTCAATCTTGAAAAAGTGGATAATTTGGATAATGTTGCATATGCGTTAATGAAACTAGTGAGTTCAAACAAGTTTTAGTGGTGTGCCAGTTCGATGGGCCTTGGGGCCTATGACTTTTAGTAATCTCGAGTATTGGAGGAGCCAATAAGTCTTCATCAAGTGGGAGCATGTTGGAAAATTATTGCTAGCTTAGAACTTCGCTTAGAGACTTGGCATTTTTCCTTTGATTGGATTGAATGTTGGGATGTCGTGGAGAACTAGAACTTTGGAACCTACATGTCGCGGGTTTTGGAATTCTTGAAACCTCCAACTTAGTGATTGCGATGTCACAGAAGTTTGGAACTTTAGAAACTTAAGTCAGGAGTTATGAGGTTTTGGAAAACCCCGACTTAATGACTACAAAGAAGTCGATGTGCCTATGGAATGACTTGTCATTGGTACATTGCAACATCACCGGGAAATTGAGTCATGTCTCCTCGACATCCGATGGTAGGCTGGAAAACTCTTGTTGGTGTGATTTTGTGAGTTCGTTGAGACTTTGTTAAATGTCTCATTTGTTGAAGTTGTGAAAGCCAACCTCACAGACCCCGAAGATCACCTGCATGCAAATAACCTGTCACAGAAAGAAGACATTCAAGACAAAAGACAAAGGTGCTCTGAAAGCTGAAAATGTATTAATCAGAGAGAGATAAATTACAATGATGAATCCTTATAAAAGGATATTGTGCAACCCTAAAGGAAACCCTAATAGGTAGACATTTAATAATTAATATAATTATTAAATGTCACAAAATGCAAACTAAAGTGAAATCTTAAGAGAGGAATAAAGGTAATTTAATCAACATGATTAAATTAAAACCTTTACTCTAACACCCCTTAAGATGAGCAAAGTGCGTTACAAACATGTGCAAGAAAGCAAAGGTAACTACAATGAAAGAAAGTAAACTTGGGTCCCAGCAACAAGGCCGATCAGTGCCCAATTACAACCAAATCTCTATAAAGTGGAGAAATAGAGAAAACCTCATGGGAAAAACTCTACTCCAAAAAGAGATGAAAGAAATAAATGCACTAATAACAGAAGGATAGGAGGTGGATAACATAAGACCCCCATAGACAGCTTCTATCATATAAGTACATGTACAATGGTCTCCATAGGAGAAAAAGAAAGAGACTAGAAGCCCCCCCCACAATGAAGAAACTCCTGTCGCACATATGGATGCCTGAGGTAGAATCCAGAAAGAGATCCTGAAGTGGCATATAATATTCCTCCCCTTGGGAAGAAACGGATCCAAAGGACAATGTCGAAGAAACCCTGTGAAAAGAGAAGAATCAATCTGTCTCAAGATGTGTGCCATAATAGGATGCTGAAGAATCTCTCTGTCTGAACTGAAACAAAAGATGTCAAATCCAAACTGAACTGAAGACTCTTGAACTACAACCTCTGAATGCACGGATGATGGTGGGCTAACAGCTGGAATATGGCTGTCAACAAAGAGGAGCTGAAAATCCTCAAAGTAATCTTCCAAATCTGCAATATAGGACTCTACAAACAAAGACGAAATGCCTGCAAGATAAGAATCCCAAGTAGCCATGTCTGAAAGATGTATGATGTCTTGCTTAGCTGAATCAATAGGAGCCAAAGAAGAGGCAATATCAAACTGATCAAGAACAACAGGAGAAGATGCTGATACAAGTATAATCTCAGTCTGAAGAGTAGGAACTGTGAGACAATCCTCTGATTCATCGGAATATGTAAGGGTGTCTAAATACTGAAGTTCCTTTAAAGTATCATGATCAAAAGGTGTGTTATCTCTCCAAGCAATGGGTACAAGACAATCTGAAGCAGGATCCTCTGGGAATGGAGAAATATTGGGGTCTCCATAAATCTCCCAAAGACGTGTCCAAAGTGAGTGAGGACAATCAATGCCCGATATAGCCCACACATTGTCAGAATCAACACTAGACAAAATAACTCCTACTATGTGATTTCTAATGATATCCCAAGCTAGTTTTCCCTCTGAAGTTGCTGGTGCAGGTATGAGATCATACAAATAAGGCAAAATATTAAGCCACCTACAATGTGTAAGTATACCCTTTGCCCATGACTCATAATTACCCCGTTCCAGAAATACAACTGAAGGGTGAGTAGAAAAACCCATGATAACTCTTCAAATTAAAACATCTGAGACTAAATGACCTCAATACTAATAAATCAGATCAAATAAATCCATCCCATGCAAACAAATCATTTCCAAGTGCTGAAACGTCCAAGTAATTGACAGATGTGTGAAAAAACAAGATACTGAATAAAAAATACCTGGAGCAGATTCTAGAAAAATAAATTGTAGATCTTGAAAGCGCACAGAAACACCTTTCCAACGTCTATTCGTTTGTGAAAAACGGAGTCCGTATGCAAAAGATATGGCTCCAGGAGTGCAAAAACCTTTTTCTGACTTTGACCGAGAAAAACAGCATCAAAACGGAAAAACTAAGAAATTAGACCTGATTCATCAGAACGGCGCTGGAAGCAGCTTTCCAACGCCTATTTTCATTTGAAAATACGAGCTAAAACGCCTGAAATATGCCCGTTTTACTAAAAGTACTCATTTAGGCTTTAAACCAAAAATATTCAGCTAAACCTTCATGCACAAAAATCGAGGCAGAAATCAAAAAGGGCACAAAAATCGAGGCAGCTCAAAATTGATGCAGCGACCAAAAAGATGAAAAGAAAATCATCTCGTCCGTACGGATCCGTATAATCGTACGGATTTTTCTGGCAATTTTTTTGAAATTCCCCAAAAACACTAAAAAATCAATTTTCAGCAAACCCTATCATATTTTATATGAAAATAGGGGTTTTTGGGCCTTCTGAGCGCACTTATGAGGTCGATTTTTCACCAGCATGCACTGTTTGAGAGATCAAAGTGAAAATTTCTTAAAAAATGATGGAAAACCCTTCTGATCTGGCAAAAAAGAACTGGAATGAAACCCTTGCACAGAAAAAAAATCTGTAAGCTGATATCTTCAAAAAAAAAATAGGCAGCCGCAGATCTGGAGCTCTGATACCATGTTGAAGTTGTGAAAGCCAACCTCACAGACCCCGAAGATCACCTGCATGCAAATAACCTGTCACAGAAAGAAGACATTCCAGACAAAAGACAAAGGTGCTCTGAAAGCTGAAAATGTATTAATTAGAGAGAGAGATAAATTACAATGATGAATCTTTATAAAAGGATATTGTGCAACCCTAAAGGAAACCCTAATAGGTAGACATTTAATAATTAATATATAATTATTAAATGTCACAAAATGCAAACTAAAGTGAAATCTTAAGAGAGGAATAAAAGTAATTTAATCAACATGATTAAATTAAAACCTTTACTCTAACATCATTGACATCCAAAAGAGGTCTTGACCGGTCTTGTCGATGTGACTTCGACTGGTCGGTGTGACTTTGACAAAAGTCTCTTAGACATTCTTGAAGAAGTAGATTGTTTGTTCTTGTCAGTGAGACTTGGGGTGTTCGATGATACTATTGGGAAACTCTCTTCGACAAAGGTTGTCATGTCGATGACCTGTGGTGGGACCCGAGTTTTCAAGAGAAAAACAATTGGTGGTTCAAGCCATGCTAACTCGATAGTGGGGACCTGAAATATGCTAACCAATTTTTTTCGATGAATTAACACACATAACCAGCACTTAATCAACTCGGTTAGCGTTAGCTCCAAATAGAAATCTGAACTTGAAATGAAAACTACTCAACGTCAAGAATGTGCACTCAAGATCCCACTGAGGGCGAGGTGCTAACATATGACGGAGTGTTGAATTTGAAAACTAGAAACTGATAGGCGGATAACCAGCCATGAAAAGCATTTCCTCACTACCACCAAACAGTGGGGGGAAAATATTACAATTAAAACAATTCATCCGCTGCGGCGGGCATCCACAGAGTGGTGGGAATACTCCACTTATTCAATGGGTGAGTTTACAACAATTATTAGGCAGCAAGCCAGCCTTTAAATCCACTCTTCCACTTATTAACGTGGGGGGAATACTGTCCACACAACCACTTATAACGTGGGGGGAAATTACAAACAAGATATAAGTTTATTCTAAAACTCAACCACTCAATTGTGGGAGTGTAAAACAGATATAAAATTGCAGCAAGTAAAGGAAGAGCTGTTAGTACTACTAACTAGCTTTACAAAGAATAAGAACAGCTGCAAATAGAATAGATAATCTTCCAAGAACATTAAACAGTTAGAGTATCACTTCCTCTAACATTTACAATGATATAAGATGAAGAATTGAAGCTCAAACCAGCATTATATCAAAAACTAACAAGTCTGATATAAAAATCTGCAATCTGGAAATGTCTATCAGCAAACAGCAAACTCATAAAAATGATCACAACTCCTTCAATATACCTCTGAATTGAATGAAACGAAATGCAAAGTCTCTTTGGAGGATAGGCACCCAAACTCAAACCACAAAACTGCATCAAAACTCATGATATTATTTTGCACGAATCCCAAAGCACTCTCAAGATGGTACGGCCCTCAAGAGGGGCGATTTCTCTTGCTAAAAATCAAATACTTGGAATTAAATTCTGAAATTCTCCAAATATGATCGCTATTAGCATAGAATTGCAAGGATCAAATACCCATAACCAAAATAAATTCACATCAAAAGCTGTAAATGAAAAACACCTTCAGCTGTGTATACATCAGCAACATTAAAACTGAAATTCTCACCAAAATTCACCAACTTTGAAGCACAATCTGCTAGTCTGATTGAGAAGCAGCAATAAGACCAACTAGGTGTTGTCTTTCAAACACGAAATTGGATTGGAACTAGGAGGTAAGCATCCCTCGAAGTATTAAACAAGTTGTCATTTTGACAGCATAACATTAGCATAAACATTGGATAATCAGCTCTTCAAACAGCAGCAATATATAAGCTTTTGTTGGCAAATGAAGCAACAAGAACTCTTCAAATTCCAAGAAGTTGAATCACTTCAATTTCCAAAAAAGGACGCCACCTTTTTGCCTTTTACTTTTGAAATAATAAAATATCATTCAACTTCCCTTTAGGCATCCATTTCATATTGCAACAATAAAGCATTTATTAAATAATTAAATGCTCACTTGACCCCTTTATGTCCCCTTCTTTAAAACAACTTGAAGTCATCAAGCCTAGGCATGGGGTACAACTTCAAGACATGAAAATTGACTAAGTCTAAACTCACCAAGGAGAAAACCAAACCCAAAGCCAAAAAGACGATGGATAACAAGATGACTTGAGTTGAACTGCGATGATGCCATGCCAAAATTAGACTTACTAAAAATAGCCACCGCCAAAAATAGTAAGTTTACCTCAAAACCAACAGAAAGCAGAACTGAGCTGGAAGCAAGACTTAATGAAAGCTGACAACTGAACCACTGCCAAAATTAGTATTTACTAAAAATAGTAAATACCTAGAAATGCCACAAACCTCCAAACAAGGAAACCCTAATTTCACTTTTGATCAACCTACGGATTTCCGGAAATAGGCTATCAGTCAAAGAAGAGCGTATGGCCAAAATGGGGACATTACAGGACCACATGGATGGTAAAGCAAGCATCAATGAGACCTTGGTGTATCGGTGGGAGAAGATGGAATCTCTCTTCAACATGGCTATTTTGATCGATAGTGTATTATGATATGCACACATCGGTGTCACTCAAGTAGATCGACAAGAGATTGGAGTTTGTCTCTTCGACATGGGCCGATATGGTAACTATTGTGTGATGGTTGGTATGTTGTTACAAATGGGAACCAAATTGGTATGTTTCCCATATGGGTCTGGTGATGCGGGTGGATTGTGATTTCTCTCAAGGAAAGAAAATGATATAATGTGTAATGGATTGGAATAGAAAAGATAGTTGAGTTGTGAGTTTGAGATAGAGAACAAGATAGATCAAGTTTGTAATGTTGTCTGTATTGAGTGTCTAAATTGACATTTGAAAGGAAGAAATTGTAACTCTGTATGTGGACCTTTTGTTCTCTGTAATTCAAAGATTTTTTTCTTGGTGTGGTAGGTTTTTCTCTCGAAAGGGTTTTCCCACGTTAAATCTGGGGTTTATTATGTGTTGTGTGAAATTTTTTCTTATTTGTTTCTTGGTAATATGCATCTTTAATGAACTGTAATTTGAAATTTAAACCTTAAGTCTGCATTCTCTTCGTAGAATTAGCATTAGGAAAGTGTTTTCACACCTCTGCTTTCCTTACAATATTCTCTCAAACATTCAAATGTGATAAAACACACACATATACTAAGATGGGGTGAATTAGTATAGATTAAAAATTTACTCCTTAACTCAATATAGCAATATTACTTCATTACCTAATTATCCATAGCAATATTATTCATGCAAGATGTAGCAATTTGAGAACATGCACAAGAGAGACACACAATTTTATGTGGAAACCCTTTACAAGAGAAAACCATAGTAAAATCTTGCTTGTATTAATCTTCTTACAAAAATTTGTAGGCACCAGCCTACTAGAGACTCCAATCCCCACCAATGAGCACCAACTCAACAAGAGACTCCAATCTCTTCAAAAAGAGGCTCCAACCTCATGATCTCAAGTAGAAGGCTCCAATGTAGTGTCCCTCCAGTTGCAACACATTGTCTTAGTTTGATAGATAGATTCTTAAGTTGATTATGATACTAGGTTGTTTGTTTTAGATATGACTTCGACATTATGTTGTTTTATACTATGTGGATGAAACGTTTGATACCTAAACATCTGAATTATGTTTGTGAGCTGACTTTATGGTTGACACATTTGTGATATGATTTATTTTGCTTATAAGTTTTATGAGGTTATCATGATGTATTTGATGCATTTGGTAAAATAATACTTGTCAGTTTTGGTGAAGAAGACAGTGTAGCACTACTTACTCGTGAGTACCTTGCTACGCTGCGATTCTTCTTCACGGTGTGTTTGCTGATATATGTTTATATGTTTAACAATGATGTTTTATGCAGATACAGGTATCGGGTATCGGCTCCACCTGCTTGACAGGTCTGAGCGTACCCTAATCCAGTGAAATTTTGTTGATCCGGAGATAGTGACAGGTCTTCATTTAGCCATCGTTCTTCATTGAATGAGTATCTTTTGTCACCCTTCCTTGTTGTTTAGTTTATTTCTATTGTGTCATTTTGGTCTGTATTGTTTTGTCTGAGAATTTAATATTTTAGTTAAATGATTATTTGTTAATATATTTATATTTGATTAAATGCTTATGTTTATGTATATGGTTTAATTTATTAATTTAAATTAAACAAGTCATTTAATTAAAAGAGAATGCTGATTTTGTAAAAAAGGAATTTAATTAAAAGTAATTGTTGAATTACTTGTGCAATTGGGATTTACATGAAAGATAGATATTTTTAAAAGAGATAGTCTTCAACGTGTTATGGAAATTGGAATTGGGGTTGAAAAATGTAATCTAGAGTTAAATGATTAAGTTAGAACTGTTTGATCAATTTGGAATGCTTGATTGATAGCTAGTTGGGTTTTGTAACTTGAGATAATTTAAATGCATTAAAAGCTTTTGGGGTTGCAATTTTTTCATTCACGGCAATACTTCTGAAATTTTTTCACGAAAGTAGTTTTGGAAAAGAGATTGCACAACAGTTTTGATGGTAGATATAATTTGGGAAAAATAATTGCTTGGATTTATTCATCAAGTTTTGGTGATTTGATCGGGAATAACAAAAGCTACAGATTTTTCTTCAACTTAGTTTTCCAATTGTAAACCAAGTTTTCCTCTTGCTTCTACAATTTCTTAACATTTTTTGTTTTGAAAGTTATGTTGAAACAAACCTGTACAAGCAATAGGAAAATAATTAGAATAAGAAAATTTTGACTTTATGATGACCAGGTAGTCCATTATTAAGGTAGTTGATCTCTTTAACTATGATCAGATCCTCTTAACATATTTTAATCCTCCTCATAATACATGCATTTCTTTAATAAATCGGGACATCATGCACGCCTTTTTGCAATCATTCTTTGCATGAAAATTTTGATCTTGTGGATTGAAGGTATAGCTAGAAATTTACGGTATTATTGGCCAATTAGGGGGAAAGAATTTGTTGTTAGCTAATAAATGTATATCTGATTCTTGTTTATTTCTTGAATCGGTTTGAATAAATTTCTAAACTATAACAGTCATCTTATATTATCTTTGAATCTTAACTCTCCCTACACCCGGTGCCGCTATTTATAAATGATGGAATTGGATTAGATCTCGTAGAACAGTCACTTCTCAATTTCCTCATTCTTGCCTTATAAATACTGCTCGATGTTGCTGACCTAGCTTTCTTTAGTCATCCTCTAGTGATCAGATTATAGAACTGCCATGTGGACGCCTAATACTTCTTTATTCTCCTTATTTTGGGTTTCACTTTAATTTCCTGCAAACACTTGTATGTACGCTGCGCTTAGTTTCAGATTTCATTATCAACAATGGCGATTTGAGCATCTAGGTATAGTTTGATTCCTTTTCTTTTTGTCAAACTCTTTCCTTTTAAACCTTCTTTGTTGGAGTTACATGCACTCAATGATTTACTATTTGTCTGGTGTGTATCTTTTCGTTATGATATTGGATTAGTTTTATACTGTTAACATGAGTATTGTGACCCCATTTGAAACACATACAGTCCTTTGCTCAGCCATTAAATTTATAGAATCATCATTTCTTTACCTATGAAGTTCTTTTGGGCGTTGTCAACGCTCATATCCTTAACCTTTTTTTATTACCAGATCATATTTGATATTACTTTTAGATTTCTTTATTCTCGTGCCATTAAAATTAACTCGTCGACTCAAACCCCAGTCCTCTCTACATGGGATAATTTCTATTAGAAGTGAACAATTCAGTTTGATGAGTTTGTAATTTGGAATGCGTCAACCTTGTAGCTGTACAATTGTTGATCTTTAAGTTTATTATTTTTACCACTGCTTTTGTTCTCTTAAACAGATAAGTTAATGTGATAGAGACTCTAGTCGATTTGACATTGTGCTAATGATTCTTAATCACTAGAGATATAATCTTTATTTAGTCTAAATTTCTTTTCAAATCATATACAAACTACTAGTTCGCTGCATGCTCTAGGCAACTTCATGTTTGCTGTTAGAACTGGTTTAACTGTGAGCTTGCTGATTGTAGATGTATATCTAGTTTTGTATCCACTTAGTTCATTATGCTATAAACAACAGATTAAGAAAAGAGTATTCGGTTACTTTTATTAATACTTATGATTAACAAATCTAGGAGTGCAATATTTTACCAAATATAGATATTAATTTATATTATGTAATGAAATAATTCTGACTTTATAATTAATCATTTAAGTTTGGTATAAATGGTGATACTTAATTAAAGAATGGACTTATTTATAATTAGTGAAGTTGAAGGTTTTGTAAATTGAGTTGCTAGATAAGCAATTTGGTTTAACTTTTATTAAATAAAGAGAGTTGATTGTTTTATGAATATGTCACAATTAGATTACAAATTAAACATGTAACTTGAATACAATTGTTATTTTAGCAAATAGTTAATGGAGTAAAATTAGTGATTACGTAACGAATAACATAGAATGTGGAAATATTGTATTGTCATGTTGTTGCTTAACCTCTTGATTGTAATCTCGTGTTAGATTTTTAGATAGGAATTTCGTAGAATGATTTGTTCATTTTGTGTGAGACGTGGTATTCGTTTGGTATCGTTATTTACAAAGTTGGCCTTATTCATTACTTAGTGTACCTATGTGGTATTGTTGAAATTAAATTATGCATGATGTATTGATTACCTTTGAGGTATTATGAGATTATATGGTCTATGTCATGTGGATGATGTGATCATTCATGTTTTTGCTTTTCGTGCTTAATGGTTTTCCTTTATATCTATTTTTGAGATATGTGTACTTTTCTTCCAGAGGCTTGAGTGTTGAATTTAAGGAAAATAGCTTTTAATATTTGTTTATTGATGTATTTTACCATGATCTATTTTGGGACTTTGCCATGTGAGAGTTAATGTTACCTTTGAGATGTTTGAGTTGTTCAATGATTGGGCCACAAATGAGATATGTTCTACCATGGTTTTATTTCTTATGCATGATGGAAGTCCTTGGTATTTTGATGTTACGTCATGTTCATAGGAAGAGTGGCTTGCGATAGGGGCCAAAACCCTAAATGGTTGCTAGGGTAACCTATCGTGGGTTTTTGTAATCAAGTGAAAACCTAATTAATGTACACAGGGTTGGGTAATAAACATAAATTAATTCAGATAAATGATTGCCTCACCTAGTGCTTTAATGCTTGTATAGATTAAGGGTAGGTTGAGAAGGCCTGGAATGGCTTAGTCATCTACCTTGTCTTTTTGAAAGGTAATTCGACTCCACATGAGTATGTCTAGGGGCCAGGAATCGATAAAGACTGCCAAGGTAACTCTGGATGAGGGTCGGTAGTCTAGCAGGATTCACTAGGGTAACCTAGAACAACTATGTGATGACACTTTGTCCTGAAGCATGTTTGTGGTCTCTTAGGTAGAGTCACTTTTGTTACTATTGTTTCCTCTGGGAATTTACTTGTGATCTTGTAATTTTAGAATTTTGTCATGTCGTTATGTGTAGTCAACCATGTAATGTAATGTATGTTCTTTGTTGTTTGTTCGATTGTCTTCTGGACCTGTCATTATCTCCTAGCACGGAGGGAGTGGACCTTCGGGTTCCATGCGGTTGGGAGGAAACCATGCTATTACCTTTATTGGATACTCTTATAGATGATATTATACTTGTAGCAAATTCTTGTAACTTCATTGTTTGTGACAGTCGACATTTCAGAACGTGTTTGAAGACATGCATGTTTGATATGATGAAATCATTATCTTATTTGTATATTTACCTCATGTGTATGAGTGTACTCATTGTATCATTATTATGATGTATCAATATTTATTAAAATATCGCTTGATGTAATCTGGATATATATATATATATATAACTTGATTGTATAAAGGTTTTGAAAATTGGTTCATTCATGAATTTAATTTGTACTTATGTTCTATGTTCGGATGTGATGTTCTTATTTGTAATGTTTAAAGTAATGTTGTCTTGGAATTCTTAAAACAAATGTGTAATTAGATGACTTAAAAAAAAAAATTGGTTAATTTGCTACTTTATGCTTTGTTTTAATGGAATCCTTGGTGGGGTGTTGCATCCAACCTCCACAAGAAAATATTAATAATTTTAACTTGCCACTCCTCAAATCTGTCCTGATGACTTCTCACAAATTTTCCAAAAACTTCCTCTCACAAATTTGCAATATAGTTTTAAAAAAAATCAACAATAATATCTTCTCAAACTCAGCAATAATGTCTTCTCAAAATTGGCAACAATATCTTCAAAACTTTTGTAACAATGACCTCATAAAATATACTATGATGTCTCCATAAGATTTGTTCATAAATCACCATGAATTTTCTTGTCTCACAAGTTCTCCTTCCACAAATTCACTACTATAAATATGCTAATATATATCTTGTAGATCTACTTGAATAACTTTTTATTTCTTCTCTTCATACAAAAATATTCCTTTTTTTAATTGATCGATAATAAAACCCTCTCACAACCTCTTATTATACCTCTCAAAATGTCTCTTTAGCCAAGAGGAGTGGCTCTTCAAAACAAGTTGACCCTCTTATAAATAAAATTTATTTATTTTTTAATTTCTTTCCCAAGGTGGGGCACTCCTCTCTAAGGGGAGTCGACCCCTATAATAAATTTAAATTACCTTTTAAAAAAAAAAAATTGGGTGCCACAATGAGGGGGGATAGCCCAATAAATATTGTTATTTTTTATTTTGTTTCTCAATTTGGTGCCAAGTTTGGATTAGGTCGGCTAACATATTTCACAAGTCTTCACTATCTCCTTTAATATCAATGACACTAATATTTCCAACAATTTTTCCCCTTTTTCATTGATGACAATCCTATATAGTAATACTTCTTGAAATGAAAAAGAACCATACTTCTCCCCTGACTAACATGCCCCCCCCTTACACTATTCCTCCCCCTTTGATGTCAATGAAGAAGGTCTTCTAGGGATAAAATATAAGGCAATAAATAGCCCCCTAAACATATGCTTCTTTTGAAGTATTTAATGATTGGATGAGAGTGATATCACTCTCAATTTCTCCCTCAAGTACTCAAAGTCTCTTTTGGTAGTGGCTTTGTGAAAATATCCAAAAGTTGTTCCTTTGTAGTAACATATTCCAACTTCACCTACTGATCAACCAATTTCTCTCTTAGAAAATGATATTTGATCAAGATGTGCTTCGTTCTAGAACGTATAACTGAGTTCTTTGATATGTTGATCACACTTGTATTATCAAAAAATATGGATATGGGGTGATCATACTTAACTTTGATGTCCATTAAGGTTTGTTTCATCTAAAGTAATTGAGTGCAACAAGAAGCTGCTGCAATATATTTCACCTTTGTTGTAGACAAAGAAACCGACTCTTGTTTCTTACTTAACCATGATACAAGATTTGGGACAAGAAAGAATGCTCCTCCACTTATAATTTTTCTTTCATCAATACTGCTAACCCAATTCACATATGTGTATGTTGTGAGAGTGAGATCCTTCACCTATTGGGTACCACAACCCAAAATCCATATTGCTCTTTAAGTACTTGAATATCCTCTTCACTACTTGCACATATGTGTCCTTTGGTGCTTCTTGAAATCATGCCACCAAACGAAATGATTGCATAATGTCAGGTCCTGTTGCTACCAAATATAGCAAAATTCCAATCATGGACCTATATAGAGTTTGATTCGCCTCTAGAGATTCATCATCCTTGCTTAATTTGCAACCTTTGATTATGGGAGTACTCATTGAATTGTAGTCCTCCATCCTAAAATTTTTCAACATTTCTTTAATATACTTGGTTTATGAAATGAATACCCCTTATCTAATTTGGAAATTTGTAACCATAGAAAGAAAAAAAACTCACTAAGAATGGAAATTTTGAACTCCTTTTGCATGTTCTTTGGAAAATCCTGACACATCTTATCATTGCTACCTCCAAAAATAATGTCATCCACATAAACTACAACAATCAACTGATGATCACCTTTAGTTTTGATGTATATATTGTTATCTATAATACCATTTTTGAAGACCTATTCTTGCAGATAATTGTCCAACCTTGAGTACCAATCTTTGGGTGCTTGTTTCAGCCCATAAAGTGCCTTCTTTATTCTATATACATATTCATTGTTCTCTACTAGAAGAAACACTTCTAGTTATTAAATATAAAATTCTTCCTCCAAGTTTCCATTAAGAAAAATATGACTTGACATCCATTTGATAGACTTTGAAATTATTGAAACAGGAAAATGCTAAGAACATCCGTATAGCCTCCATACGAGCAACAAAAGAAAAGGTTTCTTTGAAATCTATTCTTTCAACTTGAGTGTATCCCTTGCATACTAATTTTTCCTTGTTCCTCACAACTTGACCATCTTAATTCAATTTGTTCCTAAATGCTCATTTTGTACCAATTACATTTTTATCCATAGGTCTTGAGAAAAGCTCCAAGTTTTATTCTTCTTGATTTGATCCAACTCTTCTTCCATAGCCTTTATCCAATGCTTGTCTTCACTTGCTTCTAAAAAATTCTTTGGTTACATTTTAGAGAGTAAACATAAGTTCACATGTTCGAATGAATTGGCTAATCTCCTCCTTGTTTGGATTTATATATCTCTGTCACTAGTGATCAATTTTTTTGGATGTTTCTTTTGGAAAAATATGGATGGAGTCTTGGTTGGTGCTCTAGATGGTGTTTTTAGATTTCCTTGTTCAACCTTACCATTTTCATCTTCTTCCTCTAGTTCTTCTTTAATGTTATCTTCTTGATGATCAACTTCTTGAACTATTTCCTTTTGAAGTCTTCCTTCATCAACTCTCACATTTTCACTTTCAACAATTTTGTGCAATCTCTTGTGATAGCATCTATAGGCTTTACTTTTTGTGGAATATCCAAGGAAGATTCCTTAATCACACCTAGAATCAAACTTTCCCAAGTCTTTGTTATCTCATTGGATGTAACATTTTCTTCCAAATATTTTAAAATACTTTACTGACACAAGCCTTCCCTTTCAAAGCTCATAGGGTGTTTTATTATTTTTACCCTAATTTGTGCTTAGTTTAGAACATAGATTGTCTTGTGCATTTCTTATTTCCAAAAGGTATCACTCAGATTAGAATCATTCAACATTTCTCTTTTCATCCCTTAAATAGTCCTATTTTTCCTCTCAATAACTCCATTTTGTTATGGAGTTCTTACAACTAAACACTATCTTTTTATTCTGTGTTGTTCACATTAATATTCAAACTCATTTGAGGTGTATTCTCCTCCTCTATTTGATTTCAAACATTTGATTCTCAAACTAATTTCATTCTCTACTAGAGCTTTAAATGTCTTGAACTTCTCAAAAGCTTCCAATTTTTCTCTTAGGAAAGTGGATGAAGGGGACTCCACTTACAAATGAAAACTCACACACCAACTTAGGTTTGCACAACAAAAATGAAAAGAGAATGCAAGAGATTTTGTTACTCAGAAATGGAAACGCATATTACAGTTTTACATGGGATTTTTTTATTACAAAAAGCATCAATTGAATTTGTAGTTCATCCTTCTGGTTTGGTTCTTCTGAACTCACATGCTACTTCGTCACCTCCACTCTATCACCCTCTATCTACCTGTGTCTTACTATCTCTTGTCGTTTTATTTATTTTCCCACCTTCAGGTCAACTTCACTACTTGACACTCTTTCTCTCCATGTTTTTGTAGTACCACTGATCGTCTAATGAGTGATCCATATCTCCCAGATGGTTACATCGTTATCAATAACTTCCAATCATCACTCCAAGTTTATATCATTTAGCCAATGTTTGCGTTGATCCACAACAACGATGTGGAGTCAATGAGTATTATCATGCCAAGTGTTTCCAACTTATTCATCCTTCAAATTCAATCAATCCATTCATATCTACATCCACCTTCCCACCTTCGAAGTATCAAGGGGACATCAAATCTCATCAACCCAATACGTCTAGGTCTTCCCAATGAAGCTTAACGAATTGTCACCATTACATGCTTAGCCCGTCGAAGGGACTTTGAAGGCCATCCTACCGATACTCAAACCTCCCTCCAATACAGCTAACCCATATGCCTATAGTTTTTCAAGACATCAAAGGGACAACAAATGTCATCTCGCTGATACGTAAGCCTCTCGCCAATGTAACTTCATCGTTCCCATTCACTGCTACTACTAATGCCATCAACATGTTGATGGGACTTGAAACAAGGTCCCGTAGAGATTGCCCTATCACATAAAATATCCAGTCCATTAAAGCATAGAATGTCGAATGAAACCAAGAGGTAAACGTTGTAGCCTAACTGTTCATACTTGGCAATCTTAAGTTGATTAGCCCTTATTGGAAAAGGAATAACTTAGATCTATTTTTGTCAATGCAAGATTGTTCTTCGCCCTGGATGCTCCTACATCAGACACCTAGGGTAATTTGAAAAGTGACCTTGTCACTTCTCAGGAGTTAGAGGAAAACCAAAACGGCTAACCTTCAACTCAGACAACCATGTTGAATCTTCAATAGGCCTTTCTCTCCATTTAACCAAATACTCTGTGTACTGCCTATTCATTGTGCTTCTTCCCACACAACTATCCAAAATTTCTTGAATCTCTTCCTTCTCTAAAGTAGATTCCAAAATGCTCCATTGTTCCTCTGACAATTCCACCTCATATGCATTTTCTGAATCATGCTTCTTCAGGATTGTGTATGGCCCAAACTTCTTCATCTTTAGCTTGTTGTATGTGCCAACTAGAAACCTCTCCTTCCACAAATGAACCATGAATTCATTGCCTACTTGGAACTCCTTATACCTTCTTTTTTGATCTGCCTTAGCCTTATACTGTGAATTCATCTTATCGATATGTGTCTTAAATTATTCATGCAAATTCTTCAAGTGCTCGACAAAATCCTCAGCTTCAACACTACACTTCTCTCCCAAATCCATCTTTCTCTATTCAGAAGCAGTTCTAAGACTACCCCTATACACAATCTAGAATGGTGATTTACCAGTACTCCTTTTGACATAATTGTTATAAGAAAATTCCGCCTGTAGAGAAATCAAATCCCATCCCTTGGGTTTGTCCCCTACTAAACATCTTAGCAAGTTACCCAAACTCCTATTCACCACTTTTGTTTGTCCATCAGTTTGAGGATGACGTGCTGAAATGAACTTCAAATCAATCTTCAAATTTTTCCACAACATCCTCCATAAATACCCTACAAACTTGGGATCTCAGTCTGAAACTATTCTCTTGGGTAGACCATGTAGTCGTACCACCTCTCTGAAAAATAATTTTGTAACATGAACATCACTGGTATTATGACACAAAATGAAGTGTTCCATTTTCAAAAACTGTCCACCACCACAAATATGGAGTCATGACCTCGCTGTGTCCTCAGAAAACCAAGAACGAAATCCATGTTGATGTCCTCCCATGGCTTCTTTGGTATGGGTAATGGCAAAAATAGGCCAATATTCTAACTAGCACCTTTCATCATTTGACATACTCTGCAATTTTGTACGAACTTCTTCACGTCCTGTTGCAACTGCGACCAATAGTAATGCTCACTCACAACAACAATTGTCTTATTTGATCAAAATTTCTAGCTAATTTTCCACTGTGTTTCTCTTTGATCAAGTCCTCCCTCATGGAACTCCTTAGAATGCACAATTGATTCCTTCGAAACAACATAGCATCTTGGATTGTAAAATCCAACCAATGTGTCCTATCCAAAGTGATAAGCTCCTTGCAAGCTCTCTAAGCCTCTGCAAAATAAGGATCTTCATGATACAAACTTTAGAGTTCATTGAATCCAACAACTTTGATCTGCATTTCTATTAACAATTTTTGCCTCCTGCTCAAGGTGTCTACAACTTTGTTCAATCTTCCACTTTTGTTCTTCAAAACAAATGTGTAACTTTGCAGAAATTCAACCCACTTCAAATGCCTGTGATTCAACTTTCCTTGACTATTTAGATACTGTAAAGCCTAATGATCAATAAATAAAACAAACTCCTTTGGAAACAAGTAATGTCTCCATTTCTTCAAAGCTTGAACTATAGCATAGAACTCTTGATCATAAACATAATACCTTTTCTTTGCATCATTCAAATTTTCACTAAAGTAGGAAACGCATTTACCTTCCTAACTCAAACAACTCCAATAGCGCTACCACTGACATCACACTCTACCTGAAATACTTTGTTGAAATATGAAAGTGCCAAAATAGGTTTCTTTGTAACTTTCTTCTTCATCAAATCAAAACTCTTTGCTGCTCCTATACTCCACTTAAATTATTTTCTATCCCCTCTCATTGTTTCTGTCAAGGGAACACAAATGCTACTAAAACCTTTGATAGAATTCTTATAAAAAATTGCTAGACCATGAAAAGATCTTACCTCAGTAGCACTCCTTGGTGTAGGCCATTAAACAATAGCTCTCACTTTCTCTGGATCCATCTTGAGACCCTCTGTTGAGATCACAAATCCTAGGTATACCAACTCGCGTTTCAAAAAATTGCACTTCTTCAAATTGATTAACAACTTTTCTTCCCCCAGCTTCTCAAAAAAAATTCTGATATGCATCAGATGCTTGTCCAATGCCTTGTTGAAAATCAAAATGTCATCCAAGTAAACAATAACGAACTTACCCAAAAATTATTTCAATACCTCATTCATGAGCTGCATGAATGTGCTCAATGCATTAGCTAGCCCAAAAGTCATGAATAACCACTTGTAAAAACCTTCTTTGGTTTTGAAGGTTGTCTTCCATTATTCTCCTTCTCTAGTCTAGATTTGGTGGTAACCAATCTTCAAATCTATCTTTGTGAAGTACTCAACTCCACTCAAACAATTCATGATGTCATCCATCCTTGGCAAGGGAAACTGATACTTGATAGTGATCTTGTTGATGGCTCTAGAATCTGTAGACATTTTCCATTCTCTATCCTTCTTTGGCAATAACATAGCAGGTACTACACATGGACTTAAACTCTCTTTGATCAATCATTTTCGCAACAGTTCTTGCACTTGTGTATTCAACTCTTCACTCTCTACTAGATTCATTCAATGGGCTGACTTGTTAGGAAAACTGGCTCTAGAAGTCAAATCCATTTGATGACTAATCTTCCTTACTAGTGGAAAACCTTCAAGTTTGTTGTCAAAAACTATACCATGAAAATCATTCAACAAATCTGAAACTTCTATTGGTACATCACTACTATCTTCCTTTTCAGCTCTAGGGATTAATGCAAAACACATATGCTCATGTTGCATGTCTTATAGGAATTTTCTCCCATCAAAAAAGAAAAATTGTGCATTGTTGCATACCTTTTCTCCCACATCCTTCAGAGGCTTCAGCTTATTTCAAACACCATCCTTTTTCAATGAATCAGTGCTAGCATATCCATCATGCACCACTCACTTATCAAACTACCAGGGTCTACCTAACATATGACAAACATCCATTGGTATGATGTCACACAGAACCTCATCCTTATAGTTACCAATCTTGAACTTTATCAGACATTACTCATTGACCAAATCCTTGTGGTACTTTTGCAACCACACAATTCGATATGGACTTGGATGTCTTCTCGTTTCCAACTATAACTTGGTGACCATTTCCTCTAGCACAAGATTGTTAGTGATACCTCCATCAATGATAACATTGCAAACCTTACATTCACACTTACAACGAGTGTGAAACAAATTATTTCGTTAGTCTGGTTACTTCTCCTTGTTCAATAAGGATCTTCTAACAACAAGGAACTCATCCCTTTTAGCATCTTCAGACTGTGAAGATCAAGTATCTTCATCCTCATGGGTAACCCACACATTGCCTTTAGGTCTTCTGTGTGTCCTTCCTTGATGGTGATGGCACTCATAAGCCCTATTTCCCTCTTCTCTGCATTGAAAATAGGTTCCTCTAAAACCTCCTCTTCCTGGTCCACATCCAGATCTTCCTTTTCCTCTTCGCTCTCCACTATTATGATCACATGGTTGATTTGAGTCTTCTCTTTTTTTATCTTGACTAGTATTGGATCCTTCACCTTTCCCTTGATCTCCATTTCGACCTCCATATGGTTTTCTACCGGTCCTTCCACCATGGCCTCCACCTATTTACTTGCTTTCAAATCATTTGTTTAGTCGTTCTTCAACTTTCAAGGATAACTGGTAAGCATCCTCAGTGGTGGTCATTCTTACTAGTTCCAATTCTTCATGTATGCTAGGCTTCAACCCATTGATATAACAAGAAACTTTCTCCTTATTTTCCTCAGAATGTCCTATTCAAATTAGGACCTTGTGAAATTTTTCCGTGAATTATTTCACTGTCCTCATTCCTTATCACAGGCTTTGGATCTTCTTGAGCAGTTCCAATTCATAATCCACTAGAATAAATTGCTTCTTCAGTTTTTCTACCATTCTATCCCATCTAGAAATTTTATCCTTCCCTTGTCTTCCTCTTTCAAGATGGATCTCTTTCCACCATATAATTTCATGACCTTTTATCTTTGTCTTTGCAAATCTCACTCTATGAGGGTCTTCAATCTCCTCAAACTTGAAAAATTCTTCCATATCATTGATCCAATCAATCAAATCTTCGGGATTTAGACTTCCACTAAAAGTCAAAACCTCCATTTTGGGTCTCTTCCCAATGCTTGAGATCACTCTCAACAATCTTCTTTCTCTAGGATCCATTTGATCTTGTTCTTCCTCCCATTTCCTCTTCGTTTCCATCTTCATTGTCATCTCTTTCTCGATGCACTTCTCTCCTATGAACCTCTTTCTACAAGGTTTCTAATTGCCTTCTGAGGGCTCTAATTTGATCTCTATGAGGGTCTCTTCATCCACTGTCGTTTCCTCTACCTCTACTATGTTGGGAAAGACTTGGAGGCATTTTGATCTTAACCCACACTCACAAGTCTTGCTATAAACTATCTCATGTTCGACGCTCTGTTTATAGAATCAAGATGACCCACTATGATACCGCTTGGTGAAGGGTACTCCCCTCACAAATGAAAAATCACACACGAAATCAAGTTTGCACAACAAAAATGCAAAGAGAATGCAAGATATTTTATTACTCAAGAAATGGAAACACATATTATAGCTTTACATGGGCTTTTTTTATTTAAAAAAGCATCAATCAAACTTGCAGTTCAGTCTTCTAGTTTGGTTCTTCTGAACTCACATGCTACTCTGTCACCTCCACTCTATCCCCCTCTATCTACTCATGTGTTACTATCTTTTTTTGTTTTACCTATTTTACCACCTTTAGGTTAGCTTCACTGCTCGACATTCTTTCTCTCCATGTTGGTGTGGTACCGCTAGTCGTCCAATGAGTCATCCATATCTCCTAGGTAGTTATATCGTTATCAATTGTAACTTCCAATCATCACTCTAGGTTGATATTGTTTATCCAATGTCTGTGTTGATCCATAACAACGATGTGGAGTCAATGAGTATTATTGTTCCAAGTGTCGCAAAATTATTCATCCTTCAAATTCCATCGATCCATTCATATCTCCGCCCACATTATTTCCTTCAAAGTGTCGAGGGGACCTCAAATCCCATCATCCTAATACGACAAGGTCTTCCTGATAAAGCTTAACAAACTATCGCCATTACATGCTCAGCCCATCAAAGAGACTCTAAAGGCCATCCTACCAATACTCAAACCTCCCTCCGATGTAGCTAACCCATATTCCAATAGTTTTTCGAGACGTCGAAGGGACAAAAAATGTCATCTTGCCGATATGTAAGCCTATCACCGATATAACTTCTTCATTCCCATTCACTGCTACTACTAATGCCATTGACATGTCGATGGGACTTGGAACAAGGTCCCACAAAGACCGCCCTATCATGCCAAATATCTAGTCCATTGAAGCATAGAATGTCGAATGAAACCAAGGGGTAAACGTTGTAGCCCAACTATTCATACTTGGCAATCTTAAGATGACTAACCCTTATTGGAAAAAGGAATAACTTAGATCTTTTTTTTTATGCAAGATTGCTCTTCACCTTGGATGCTCTTGCATCAAAAGTAATCCAAGCCATCCTAGAATAATCATCTATTAAAAATATGAAGTAGCTCTTACCTTCTAATCTTTTGGTCCTTGTTGGCCCACATAAGTCAGTATGGATGAGTTCCAAAGGATTTGATGAAGAATACTCTTTTGATTTAAAATTTGATCTTGTTTTCTTTCCACATTGGAATTATTTGTAGATCGTATTAAATGGAATTGATATCCTTGGCATGCCCCTTATACCTTTCTTATCATTAATCTTCATAATGTTATCAAAGCTTAAATGTCTCATCCTTTTGTTCCATAACCAACTCTCTTCTTGTTGTGCCATGCAACACTTTTATCCTTTGACTTCTCTAAGGGTGTATAGATTGCTCGCAGTTCTATTAGTATCTACAACAAGCTTCCCTATTCTTGGTTTTTTGAAATCACAACCCCTTTGATAAAATATGAAGGTGTGCCCTTCGTCACACAATTGACTCACACTTAGGAGATTGTGTTTCAACCATTTGTGTATAATACATTCTCGATCTATCTTTCTATTATTGAAGCTAAGAGTTCCTTTTCCTATGATTCTTACTATGGCATTTTATCCAAATTTTATAGTGCCTCCATTAATCTCCTTTAGAGCAATGAACTTGCTTTTATCCCCTTGTCATATGTCTTGAGCAACCACTGTCAATGTATCACCGATTTTCTTTATTTTGTGCATGCAGGGCTGCTTGTGCAAGCATGTAATTTTCTTTTGTATCAAGCTCCTTTTTCCAATTTTTTATAAATTCCTCTTTTGGCATGTCAAGAACATACTCCCTTTTTTTTTGGAGGTTCGACAAAGTCACTTCTACAAGAACGTGTTGTATGACCAAAATTATTTCACTTGTAGTATATGATATTGTAATCCATTAGAGGGGCAAATGTATTATAGTTTCTCTTTAGGAAACCCAAATCCCTCCTTGTATGAGCTCTACAATCTATTTCCTTGTGACCAAATTTATTGCAAAAGAAACAATAGCCATAAAATGAGTATTGTAACTTGTTCATTTGTACTTTCCTTTAGGAGAAAGATCTCTTGAAACCTTCATTATTGTCATTGGGAGGAATGCTGATTTTTTTAGTATTATTAATTTCTCTTCTTTGAATTGTCATCATTGATGAAGCCTTTGAGTAAGTTTTCCTAACTTTTGGAATTTTCTTCATTTGTCTATTTTGATAACTCTATGGCCTTGGAGTAAGAACCTTCTTTGATTATCTTCTATTTTTCCTCAAAACCAAGACCTGTCTTGATAAACGTTGATCTTTGGGAGTTTATAATGTCTTCCAAGATTTTAGTGCTCTTTTTGTATTTCATGCTTCAATTTGATTTTTCCAATTCCTTCCTTAAGGAAACACATTCAAGATCCAACCTCTCACACTCCAATTATTTTTCTTTCAACTGGTCTCTTACAACTTCAATTCACTTTGCTTCCTCAATTTGAACCTTTAGATCCATGATCATTCTTTCGGATTCGTCAAGAATTTGAGATGATCTTACTTTACTATCTTCTTGAAGTCATGATCTTAGTTTCACATTCCTTCTCTTAAGCTTCTCAATCTTAGTATAGGAAAATTTGAGTTCTTTCTCAAGATCATATTCTTCATTATCTTCAATATGTTCTTCTTTAGAATCTCTTTCCTCTTCTTTTTTATCTCCATCCTCCTTTACTTTTTTTGCCATAAAAAGTATCTCTTGATCACTTTTAGAGAAGCTTCCATACACACTGCTTTCTTTAGATGAGCTACTTGTTTCTTAAATGTAGATGCTCTTTTTTATGCCTTCAAAAATTCTTCCTTCCTTGCTTCCCTCATGTGTCTCTTTTCTTGTTACGACGATATTTACTTTCTTTCCTTTTATAGTAATCTTCTTCCTCTTCACTACTCTCACTTTCAGCTTGTGGAAATTTAGAAGAAAAATGACCTATTCTACCACAATTGAAAAATTTAAGAATATACTTACCTTTATGTTTTCTGAATCCTTTCTTGTACTTTCTTACAAGGTGTGCTTCTTCATCACTTGAAATTTCACTTGATATATGTCCTTTATTCTTCATCTTCTTGGATGCTTTAAAAGTGACTTCTCATCTTGATGGTTTCTCCTTCTCCATCCTCATTCGTATGCCATGAGGATCCCATGCAACTTGTCCATCCTCAAGGTGTCTAGATCCTTTATCTCTTCAATGGTGGAAACTTTTGCATCAAATCTCATTGAAAGAGATCTCAAAAACTTTTGTACAATTATTGTCTTTCCAACCTTTTCTCCAAGTCCATAGATAGTGTTGACAATTTTATCCACATGAAGCAAGTAGGTGGAAATATCCTCTTTGTATTTCATTTTCAAACTCTCAAATTACCCTCTTTAGGTTTGAATCTTGGCCTTCTTCACCTTTTCATCTCCTTCATATATATTTTTGAACTCATCCCACATATCTGTAGCCAATTTGCAATGCATAACTTTCACAAACTCTAGTTCGGTTAATCCACACAAAATTCATTTTTGGCTTTGGTGTTATTCTCACTTGCTTTCTTTTCAACTTGATTGATTGATGGGGTTGTGGGGGGAGTATAACCAACTTCGATAGATAGCAAAATATCACACCCAATTGCATTCAAGTAATTCTCCATCCTTATTCTCTAAAAAACATAATTCGATCCATCAAATAATGATGCCCTATTTGAGGAAAATTCAAATCCTTTTGTCATGTTTTTTTTCAAGATCTACCTTCAAGTAGTTAGGTTAACTCAAAAGGAACCTTCTCTAATACCAATTGATGAAACACCAAGAAGGGAAAAACCACGCGGTGAGTATTAGCTCATAATATAAAGTAATTGCAACACCAAATACAATAGGATCACTACCTAGAAGAAAGAAGGGCTCATTGCCAAAGGCTCACTACGAGATTACAAAAAAGAAGAAAGAAGAATGTTACAATGAGAAATCCATCTCAAACCAACAAAAAGATCCACCGCATCATCACTAGTATATTTGCAGCCTCTCTAAAGAATGTAGACACCTTCTGCTCATTGCTTCCAATAGTCTAACACATTAAAGCTTGCACTACATTTCATACTTTCACACTTTACAACTCTACACTTCACATCACACTTTCATTCTCCATCAACTCAATGCTTATTTATACCATCCTCAACCTTGAAAATAATTGACAAGGTCAAATAAGCACCTCAACCATGCAAGTTTAAATTAGGTCGGCACTAAGCATTCTTGCAGTGGAAATGAATGAAAGAAGACCACACCGAACCTTAACTCAGACCTAAATCTACTCATACACACCACACCATGTTTCCACAAACACCGAAGCATATCTACAATTAGTGTAAATACCTAAGGTCGATTGAACATATGTTAACACCATTGAAAAATTAAGTTCATGCTTCCTTTGATTCAAAGACGCCTTGCAAACAACATACATCACTTGAACATAATCTAGAATATTCCATAAACACCCTGAAATTGAACAAATTCCTTCACAACAACTTTCACTTGAAGAACATACTCATCTTGTACACCCAATTAACTTTTCTCATACTATAACACATGAATCCAACCTTGCAGAGCACTAGACTTTGAACAGCTTAGACAAAAGATAGATATGAGTAATGTAAGTACATTTCCAGATCTACAAGACCAAAAACCAAACTACAGAGAAATGCAAAGCAAAACCATTTCTCCCAGACAACACTACAACACAATTCACACACTAGTGAACATAACTTTCTCTGCGCAATGATCCAGAACTTGAAACTATGGATGTAACACTACTGAACACCTTTGATCAACATATCCGAACCACATAAGAAAATATTCAACCATGAAGAAATGTGGAGCAAAAAACTGAACAACACTTTGTCACACTGAACACTCTTCACCACACTATTTTCTCTCTTATTCATTTTTTTTCAAAAGAACTTGGAAACCAAACACCATAAACACATTCTCATCATCTTCAACACTTCCTCATCACCAACTCAACCACACACAAGAGGTTGAACATCCACTAACAAAAGCTTATAAAATCAACACTAGAGGTTGACACCAGTGATACTACTAATGAAAACATAATGCAACAAATCAAAGCATCATTACAAACTTCCAACTATCTCTCCATAGACCTATTGACATCAATACAGAAACATAGAACTGTTGACATCAATGACAACACACAAGCTACTCATACTTCCAACATTTCTAACAAAATATAAGCTTAAGAACTTGTGGGTGACCTTCTCATGTTTTTGACTTATCCAATAGATTATCTACATAATCTTCACTGATGTGATGCAACATATCATGAAAGATGACTATCATTGCTCTTTGATAAGTGGAATCTTCATTTTAAATTCAAAATAGCATGACCTAATAATAGGGATGAGCACATGATTATACTGAGAGGGAGTGGTAAATCAATATAACAATAATATTTTACTTTTCAAAACTTAATCAACCATAACAATAACACACATGAAAGATATAGCAATTAATAAAATAGGATGAACACATGATTTATGTGGAAACCCTTGTGAAAGAAAACCATGAAAAAATATTGCTTATATATTGCTCTTCTTTCTAGGAACCAACCTACTTCTTTTAGAAGTCTTCTTTTGTAAGCACCGACCCACTAGAGACACCAATCCTAAAAATTGAGCACCAACTCAACAAGAGACACCAATCTCTTCTAATGAGAGGTATCAACCTCAAAATTATTCAAAATGTAGATGCTTAAATACTCTTGATCTATGGCATGAACATATACACATAGAAACACATCCATACATACATCTTGCATCATCATGGTATATCACATATAAAAGATATTGAAAAGGAAAATAAAACCATGCATAAAATTTTCATCCATGACATACATTCATAACATTGCATACATTGCATCATGAATCATAAACCTCATAGCATAATCATAAATAAAAAATACATACATCCATAACACATCATATGCATCCATACATCCATAAAGCATGAAATAAAGAGACATCACATCATAAAATGCCGCATTGGAGCCATCTCATATATATATCAAAAATCAAATGTCATGGTATAGATCTGAATTAGTGTGTAATATCATCAAAATAGTATACAAGAGGCTATAAAAAAAACTCATCCAATGAATGTATACACATCAAATAATCAGGCTATACATCCAAAAAGTGTCTACAATCGGAGCTAGCTATTCTTGACTCTGGTGGTCACCATGGTGGGAACTTGATGCATGTTGACTGACTGATGGGGCTCCCTAAGACCCACTCGGTACCACCCTTCTCATTTGTGAAAAATCGGGTTGGTGACGATGTTGTGGGAACTCCCTGTAATAACATAGCTTTGTAATACATGGCCTCCTACATGGCTCTCTCATACATATGTGTCAGGACCATCAGGTGTCCTTGTGTCTACTACATGATATCCTCTAACTGCTCCCGACACCCTATCTCCTGAGCCAAGGAAAGATCGACATCCTTCTATAACTGCCACTCATGATCTATTTCTCCTCTAGTACTTTGTAGCTACTTCTTAGCCTAGTCCCTCTCTTGAGTGACCACCTGTAACTGTGTTGAGCTTCCTGTTGTAACTAGGCTATTATTTGCTACACCCGTGTTAAGGATTCTATTTGTGTGTCTAACAGATTAGGACCCGGCGGTGGCCCTTGTGATGGTTGTTGTGGTGGTCTTTGCTCTACTGGCAATATCAATGGAGGTTGACCATCCTACCTCTATTGCTTATCTAGTGCCTGCCCATCCTACCTATCCTGAGGTGGTTGTTGTTGACCCAACTAAGTACCCCTTTTTCATCCTCTCCCTGGCACTGGTACAACTGGATCAGTGAGTTGTATTGGGGCGTGAACCTGCCAATATGCATCATAGGCCTGTGTCATGTCGGTATCCTATGGTCCATCAAAATATACCCATGAATGTGCTACCAACTATCTAAAATAATCCATGAAAACTCAGGGGGTGATCTGTTGTCCCCAAACAATCTCTCAAGAATTTCTCACAAACATCGCCCTATAATCATCTTGTGGTGGGTCCTGCACCTCTTTGAACTAGTGAGCTACCCTATCTGGCAGGTAGCGCTCAATCATCTTGTGCTCATGCCTCTATATATATCTCATCTGGAATGCATAGAATAACTACTCATCATCATCAATCTATCAGTGAGCATGGATCCAAGGCCTCCATTGAAACACAGTCATCTCGTCAATCACCCGCCTCTAGTGTTGGATACCTGTGATATCTGTGTACTGAAGAGTAGTCATCTCCCCAAATATGTATACTGCGAGTTGATCACGGTCTGTATCCATGAGTGTAATAATCAACCATAAAATAGCTATGTTCTCATAGGCCCAAATATGGAGTAAGGTAACCCCGACACCTATGCTACATGCACCACAATATACTACCTAATGAATATCATGATATAAAGATGCTAGAACAACTGGGCCCTAGGAGTATAAGATCATCTCCATCATACGTGACCATACTATGCCTCATTTGATACTGCATCCTCTATCTCATCTATCAGTCACCAACACCCCTGAAATCAGTGCACCCATAAATAAGGTCAAATCTAGGACAATCCCCTCATAGTAGTGCAAGTCAATTTGGCCCCTATCAACATCATACTCATCTACCCTAAGCACCTGAAAGATGGCATCACCTCTAGCCTCTGTATCATACACCATCCTCTCACCATGGATGGGGATCTGTAGGATCTTCCATACATCCTCGAGAGTCATTATGGCCTCTTTAGTCGATAAATGAAAAGATGAAGTCTCGCTCCACCACCACTCAACCAAACTGTCATCATCGCCAGGTGTGTGTGAATAATTGGCATCTGTGCAACAAACCCAAAACCAATAGCTCCCAGGAAATACATTGCATCATCAAGTATTCACTCCGGATGCAAATTCAACATTGATGCCCTTCAATGGAGTGTGAACTCCCACTCATAGTTAATAATTCACGCCTAATTTGAAAAACAACAAAAAATTGCTAGAACCCTATAGAGCAAAAACAAAGTATAGTAAGTATTTAAATATGAGGCTCCGGATTTCTATGTATGATGTGGTCTGAAGGGCATGCCATTCCTCAAAGTCATTAGCATTTGATAAAAGAAATGAATGGATTCATTCTCAAGGGCAAATAACATTCTAAAGCTATGTTTTACTTAACTACATGGATGCTCTTACCCAAAGGTAACTGTAATTGATGTGTGATGCCTTTACAAAAATCAATCCCTATTACACTATTCCTATATGATGCCCAACGCCAATAGCAATCATGGACTGGAGAGTAAGAGTTTATGTAATATAGTGCCATTGATCACACAATTAAACCCTAAAAAAACATAAAAAAACACAAAAAAAAGGAAAGTCTCAATTTACATACTAGGGGTCCTGCATCTGGAGGCCGTTAGTACTCACGAACTCGATCCACGTGGTGTTTAGGAAGCACATGATCGCCCATTATGTCAGAGCCGCAGAGAAAAATCATAAGGATTGTATAAAGACAAGTGCCCAACTGATTTGAAAATGACCTATCATCTCTTATTTAAGCTTGAAAATTAGGGTTTTTGAGGGAAACTATGGTTTTGAGCCCGTTTATCCATTTTTTGTGCCACGAAGCCTGTTTTGACCATTTTTTAGTGTCTTGAACCTATGTTTTGTAGTTGAACCTTTGTTGAATCTTTATCGCGAGCTCGACCCAAAATTGAAATTTTCACCCAATCTCTCAAGGGGGCAGTGTAGCAGTGTAATTCCTTCCATTGGGGCAATAATGGAGCATCCAAAGAAATTTTTTAAAAAATGAGTTTTGATCTTGGCAGTGTTAGTCTTTGAACCAACGTAATAGGTACCTCACTTCAAAGAGGGAAAAAATGTACACTTGATAGTCCTTATTAGTATTATGTATCTGAATTTGATTAATTAACATCATTTCCTCCTAAATCATTTCAGACTAATTATTTAATTAAATAATCTACATTGTTTAATTAAATTCATCATTTTCTCCTATTAATCTTATCAGGTTAATTCATCCTCTTCTCACTAATTTTTATCTCATTTAATTAAATAAATCAAACTATTTAATCAAAACCCCTATGTCCTCTCATTTGATTAAATAAATAATTATTTAAACAAATGTCATAAATCCCCCCAACTTGCCTAAGATTAATTAATTAAACTTAACCACCTCCTAACCTTCATTATCCAATCCTCTAGCTTTTAACTTCACCTTGATCAAATAAACCCATGGTTTATTAACCAAGTTGCACATGAAATTCATTTCTTTTAATTACTAATTAGCCTATTTTCGCTCACAAAGGCATATTCTTTGATAATATTCCGTCAACAACCCATTTATTGACTTTCCCTCCAAAATATTTAAAGCCTCTTACAAATGTCTTTAATGCCTCTTACAAAGGCATTCAATTCCTCTTACATGTCATCTTGTCTCTTACAAGGGCATTTATCCCTCTTACACCCCCAACCACATTCCTTGAATTTCCTCTTACATCTCCTTACACTCTCACCCACATGCCTTAACTCATCCCTTCTCCCAAAACATGCTCACACATGTGTGACCACATATCGCCATATCTTTCATTAGCCTTGTGACAAGTGTCACAAGACTATTGGTCCCCATCTTAGTCCACATTGCCTAATTTCACCTCTTCTTCCAACCCTTGAGTCCTATAAATAGAAGGTTCTTCTATTGGAAATGGATCCATCATCTCATGCATTGTTACTTTATTCATTTTCATCCACAATCACTTGCATTGCTTATCAATTTTAGTTTGAATCTAACCTCTTATTGCATCAAAATCACCATTTTCACATCAAGATCTTGGAGCTTATGAACTTGGGATTGGGAAAGGTCCACTTTACACATCCAAGTGAGACAAATTACCCTATGGGATGAGGTTTGAGGTGTTATAATAGGATCACATGCCTTCATTCGCTTGTGTTACACGCTCAAGAATCTCATAGGGAATGATTGTTTGTGCTTGCTAATGTGACTAACCTTGTTTTTTTTGTCTATGATTAGCTAGGTACAGATTCTCATTCACACAAAGGATGATATTTTCTTCACAAGACCTAATTATGCATGCACTCTCTTTCAAACCTCAACTTATGGATGATCTAGCGGTTATCACACAAGTTCTCTCCTTCACGACTTGGTTTGTAGATGATGCAATCACTTTCCTTCACAAGTCTTCTTGATAATGATGCAACAACTTAATAAATTTTCTCTCAAATAATGTAATACTTACCTTTCTAATTCTTCCTTATGGTCTTCTCTAATTTCACTTAAAAATCATATATAAAGTTTGTTATAATTCTGCTATTAGCCCTCTTGCAAGTTTGCAATAATTATTCTCTAAATCCTCTTGCAAGTCTAGACTAATTCTGCTATAAATTGTCTTAGATTTTCTCTTGGATCTACTTCTAACTTGCTTTCATATCTACTCTTAAATCTACTTCTAATTTACTTTTAGATTTTCTCTTATATTTTCTCTTAGATCTAATTCTAATCTACTAATGTATATAAGGGTATATCATTGAACTTCCCACATCTCCTCTTTGCCTTGTTTTATACCTCATTAAACATGCATCTTCACCTAAAGGAAGTGACTCTACCAAGAGGGGCAATCCAAGAGGGGTCGACCCTAACAAAAATAAAGATTTTAATTTATTTTATTTTACACAAGGGAGGTGATATGCTAAGCATGGTCAACCCAAACAAAGTTGGGTGAAATATCCAAGGTGGTACTTCAACCAAAGAGGTCAGCCACTTCAATTAAATTTGAATCTCCAAACATTAGCACCAAAGTATAAATCAACCCAATTAAAAATATCCAAGTTTAAACTTCAAATATGATTGCCCATGTGACCTTATATCTCTGCTCAAAAACATCTTATGCATTTGCTTCAAATTACCTTATAAAAATGATCCAAAACACCTTAAATATGCCACTCTGATATGCTGATATGAATAGCTCCAATGTGATATGATTTTCTCTAAAGTTACTGTAAGACCTACTTCAAATCAGGTATTAGATCTTCAAAAATACATAAGAGTTATCTATTTCCAATTCTCTATTCTTACATTCTTCGACACCAATGACATTGCTACTTTGACATCAATGACACCATTTTCAACAATTTAGTCTATACAATTTTGACATTGATGGAAAACTATCTGTGGCCCTTTAACATCACTATCAATATTTCCAAAAAATATAAGGTGCCCCAAGGGGTAGTGAAGGTTTTTTTTGTTGATATGCAAGGGAAATCCAAATATGATTATATCCTAAAAAATTATCAATAAGGGATGAAATATCATGTCCTACAATAAGGTTAATTTGTTTAGAAGTTGAAAATCATCTTTTGAACATGCTTTTGTTAATATTTCAAGATTTCATGCAAAATTTGTTTCCTTTTGGCTTCTTACCCACATGGATGATTTCAAAGATCCATTTTGGATAGTTGATTGGTCTGATAAAGATAGCCTCTAATGGTTTCCTGAGATCTTTGACTAATAGTGCAATTTGAGGGTGCATCTTACTAAATTTTTATTTCATTGGTTCTGCATTTGGACACACCACTAAATGGTGTAAAAAAAGTGAAGGATATAAACCTATCATGTTTGTATTGGACCTAGCAAAAATACATATGTATTTTTTGAGGATAGTTGTGGTGGTTTCCTATTATTTTTTTGATATAATTGTTGCAAGATAGGTTATTTATAGATTAGTTTCAATACCCAAGTTGACCTCTTCTGATTCTTGTATCAAGACTAATTATCATTCATACCATTGTGAAGATGTCAAGGGAAGGTTGAATTCCTTGTATATTGATGCCTCAAAGAGGTTTTCATCAGTAGACACAACATTTTTTAATTATTTTCTTTTGCATCTAATAACAACTCAAGGAGGTTTTCACTAAGGGATTGTAATTTTTTTTTAAATTAAAATTTATTATTTTTAATTTTGTTCATGAACTTGATTCTTCCCTAAAACAATTCTTTACCACATGTGAAACCCAGATCATTTTCTGGACACTCACTTGAGTCCCATGAACTTAGCTAAAGCTTCAAAAATTTGAACAAGTCTAAAGAAAAACTCTTTTTTGGTCCCAAGCAATGAGATTTGGATGAATGAGGGGGGGATTAATGGATGATTAAGTAGTGGAAGTGATAGTACAATTTTTTATGTTATAGAAAAGGGAAACAAAATTAGTGGTCATCAAATTCTTGTCCTTTTATAAGTTTAAAAATGGGAAAGAATCTTGAAATATCAAATATTTTGTTGGTATCATAGAATTCTTCAATTAATGGCATGTATCATGAACAAAATCTATACTAGTTAAATTTTATGGTAATTAGCTCAATGATTCATTTTTCATGGCATCTTGATCCTTTTCCTTTGTAGCCCATGTTCTTACACATTCATAATACTTCTCAATAATTTTGGTAAAGAACATGGTGCATATTTGTCATCTTTGTATAACTAGGAGCTTATGCCATCATCAAGGAAGCCACTTTGAATAAAATTAGTTGTGCCACATTGGATGACCTTAAGATATTTATTGATATGACATTGGGGTTTCCCATAAGATAATATAGAAAGATGGAGTTGAACTATATAGAATGTTTTGTGTAGCTCATACTCCCCACATCCGTTGTCTATGATCATCACCTTGATTTGGGAAGTAGGATTGGTGGAAGATGTTGATGTCAAAATTCTAGGATAAATATTGGAAGAGGGTCGTAATGACATAAGAGTAGAAATATTCACACTAAGACAATGATTAAAATATTGAAAGGGGTTAGGATTGACCAAAACTATAATTTATACACCAATATATGAGAACATAAAACAAGGTTTTTTTTAAAACATGACCCACCTAAATTCGAATTCAAGTGGTAACTTTAGACTCCCTTTCTTCATCATCATAAGCTTTAATAATGATTTTTTTGAGGTTCCATGTCATCTTTAGAATATCCCAATTTCTTGACAAGTTTGTATGTATTGAGGATTAAACCATATTCACCATCTATGAGGACTCGTTTGATCTTGTGTTTATTTTTTGTAGCTTATATATAGAGTGCTTAGGTATGTGATGGATCAATAGAAGACATATCCACTAGACTAAACACAAGACATGGTATGAGAAGGATAAATGACCTACTAGGTCTTAAAATTGATTTAGATTAATATCACTAGGGACTTGTGACTCTCTTAAGGTATGGTCCAATATTCCCTTATAAATAGGTGGTGATTTAAGAAGCTCCAAGATAGATATTTGTGTTAAGAGTCTTCTTAAGATGCTTTAGGAAGTCATATTGAGCAACCTTTAGGGAGGAGAAGAAAAACCTTGGATAGTAACATGACCATGCCTAGTAGTGATGACACAATTATGATTTTTAATTTTGATGGTATTAACTTGTGGATAAGCTTCCTCAAATGACCAACTATTGAACCATATGAGATAAATGACTTATTAGTGTTGACATTATTTACATGATTATTTTGGGATGATCCTTTGTTTGACATAGAGGATTGGTTTTGATTATGCATAGGAAATGGATCTTGATAGACTCCTAATTTCTCATTAGGAGAGGAGAATACATGGACTTCCACTTTGATTTCACTACGATCAATGAGATATTATATATAATTTTTAAGTTTCATGCATTTTTACATGTGTGACCTTTGATTGGATGGTACTCACAATATTTTTTTCTCTATACCATGTAGGTTTGGGTGTATTTTCATCAAATGGTTGGGCGTGTAGAATATTTATTTGGTTGGCTTGAAATAATTTTTGAAATATGACTTCAATAGGTTCCCCCAAGGAAGTATGCTTACATTTTGGATGATTAGGGGGTTTTGGTTGTCTTTATGGAACATAAATATGGGGTTTATGTTGGGTATTTTGGATATAAGGATTTCTCTATTCATATATTTGTCATGTAGACTATAAGAATTTTGGTAACTCTAACACAATAAAGAATTTACATTGTGAACATCCATTAAAAA
>VDFB02338956.1:0-53295 GCA_007258455.2 Sequoia sempervirens | reverse complement strand
CTAAGTCTTCCCCTAATTAAATAAATTTCTAAATTTATTTAATTACCTTTCTTCATTTATTTTTTCCTGATTATTAAAATAAATAAATTTTACTTATTTATTTAATATGTCACTAATCCTCATAATTAAATGAATTTATTAATTTATTTAATTATTAGTCATATCTTCTAAATTAAATAATTTTCTTTAATTATTTAATTGCCAAAATTAACATTTCCCTCATTTTAAATAAATGAAATTATTTAAAACAATATCACATTCTTAACTGACAATTCATTTTAGTAAATAATCTTAAAATCAATTATTTATTATCTCACAAAATCCATATTTTGAGTTGATTTAATTCAAATTGGTAACTTTCTTCCAAAAATCAAGTAATTGAGCAAATTATTGATTTTTCAAATATGATCTTCAATTCAACTCTTATCTTCTTGATTTTTCGAATCTCACGAATCAGGCAGTCTTTATCTTCTTGATTTTTGAAAATCTTTATTTTTCTAATTAATTATCTCATCCATTCTCCATTGCCGATTTGATTTTCTCAAGTGACATCTCAACCACTCATTTAAGGATTTTTCCCTAACCTTGATTAGGGATTATTAGATTAAATCTTGTCCTTTGATTTTAGGTCTCTATCGAAAGTCGATCTCGTCCATCCATTCAAAATGGTATTTTCTATAAAATTCTATTTTGCTCACATTTTTTAGATTACACACTTAGATTTTATTATTCTGGTGCATTCATATTAAAGTTATTTAGTATTTGAGAATCATTTTTTCATAGGCATAGGCATAGGCATTTATTTTAAATCCTTCAAAACTTGCATAGGACAATGTCATAGTCGAAATGCTCACACACTCAATCTGAGGGCATCAATCATATGCTGCAAGCTAGGAGGTGTTATGGAGGTATTCATGGAAGATTCGAGGAACAGGTATAATCGTTCTCGCTGTTAATTTCCTTTGTATTTCATAGTTCTTTGGGTTTCTATGCTTTATTGATTTGATAATCTAACCTAAATTAACCCTTAGATACAGTTTCATTTGGGCCTCCTCTGCTAGTATACATCATTTCCAATAAGCGATATTTGATCAAATTGTCTAGTATTTTTATCGTATGTATCTGTGACCTCATTCTCTGAACTTGATTTCTTCATCTTCATTATCAAAAACTTATGGACTCAAAAAAATTGGAGCCTCGTCTGCAGTTCCACATTCTTCTAGTGCTTTGTCTACCCATTCTCTCAAAGTGCCTTTTAATTGAGCAACACTCTAAATCGAATGAACCTTCTTGATTATTCCTTTGTATTCCAATATTGCATTTTCATTTTTTGAGCCAACTTCTTGAATTACCTTGTCCACAACGATATACAATTGTCAAGATATGTAGCACTCAATTCATTCACAAAAGAAACTTAAAGCAGTGAAGCATATATCTAATTAAGGATTCACTATATGTATACTAAAGAACAATAATTTTGATAGATCACTATACAAATGCACTGTTCAACTTCACTGCTTCACTTTAATAGCACAAATTTACAATAGCAGGGCATAAGAACTTTGTCAGGTACAATTATGAGAAAAAACTTGAATATATTTCCATTATAGCATAATGTATGAAGGGCTCGCAAAAAGTGATCAAAGAGCATTGGAACTAGACATATACATGCCTCTTATGACGTCGCATATGGAGCTTTATATGTAGATTTTGAAATATGAAACTTCAGGGCATGGGATTTGTTTTAAATTTTGAGGCTCAAATTTTGGGGTAACATTGGCTTTGACTGGGGAATGCATTTTCTGAGAAAATGCAGAGAACTTCAAAATCTCAAAGAAAGACCAGTTCCTTGTTTGTTAGGCCATAGAGTCACCAATCAATTTGTTATGTTACTTTTATCCAAGCTACCTCTCCTCTTCATGTGAGATTTTAAATAGAGATGGTTTAAATTTACTTCTAGTGCATCCTTTGGATCAAAAATTACTATAGCTCTAACTCTTTGTAGTGAATCATCTCTTATAATGAAAATCTTGAGGATTAACTTCGTTATTTGTAATGATCATATCCTAGCATGGGTTGTTTATTCCATTACCATTATTAGCTAGAGATAGCATAAAAGACTCAACAGATCTTGGAGGTTCCCAAATGTCAATATATCTTTTTTGAAAAAGAAACTAAAATTACTGAATTCTGTAGAGAAGTATGAATCTCCATTTTTATGTTTCTATATTCATTAGGTTATTAGAGCAACAACAATCTCAATTGGGTATATGAACATCTTTCGCTGGGTTGAACATTAGTTGGCATGCCTACTTCCTTGATCTCATTTATATATACAATCTTCAAGTGGTCCAATATCTTGCAATACATGGTAGTCCAAAGGCATAAGAAGATATGATAGATAGGCACAATACAAGTAAGAACCAATTTGAAGGATAAACCTATCTCATTAATGAAAATATAGACCTTCAGAGTCCTATCTAAACATAGTCATAAAGACCCCCAATTTTTCTACCAAAAACTCCAAGAGATATCACTAAAATAGATCACCAATCTGATCAGATATTGTCACTGTGCCGACATCAATCAGGAACAATCCATATTTTTCAAAATGAAAGGCCCAATATCCATTTTGATGATACTTCCTCAAGTGCAAAATGAACTCCATGAATCCTATATTGCACAATTAGCAAATTAGAGAATCTTTTCAACATTGACTTCACATGAAAGTATTTGCTATTATGAGCCCCATGTCAAGTGTTACATACTTAGCACATTCCACGGATACCCATTATTTTGGAGATTTTAGAATTTCCTTGTTTCTTTTGATAAGACATATTTTATCCCTCATTGATCGAAGAACCATCATTAGAAGCCACTGAGACTGAGTTCTTCACCTTTCTTTGATAGTTTTGACACTTTCTTTCATTTCAATTTTTGGACTCTTTCCTACAACCTTTCATGAATACAAAATAATTTTGGCTTTAAATGAAAAAATCCTAGGGTAGAGCTAATGGATTTTAGCATCACTATCATTAAAATAGTAGCAGAATAGAGTTTGTAATGGGAGAAATTTGATGACACCATACACCAACTATGAGGACATTCCACCAATGAATTTTTAAAAGAGATATCAAGTTATTGATTGACCAACTAGAAAAGAGAAAAGATGAAGTTGTTGTTGTGACTTTATTGAAGATGAGAACACACAACTAAAATGGAAAACCTAAGACACCTACACACTAGATAAGGTGCATAACTCCAAATTTCCCATGGGAATATGCAAACCCATTGACTGGCTGGGAGAAATATATGCCAATATGAAATAGATGTCTAGATTTGTGAGGCACCTACAAGCTCGAAATTAAATTTTTGACCATGAACATAAACCAAATGTTGATGAAATCAAAGAGGTTTCTGAAAGATGTACCAAAAATCCATTCCTCATCAAACACCTCTGAAATTTCCTGTGAACCATCTTCCATATCAACTCCCTTTAAAATAGCTTGAAAAATTTACACCATGAATAACAACCTCAATGAATCTGAAATCATTCTTAAACAAAGTAATTTCACCTTTATTTTCAGGGCCTGATTTGTGCTCTTCTAATGACATCTCTATATTTTTTTATTTTCCACTTAAATCAACTTCCTCCATGACCTGCAAGGGAAGTAAAACAACTCCTTTTCCACATATAAAATCATCTGTAGGATTTCTAGGCACCATTTTGGAATGTGCACTATATGAGGCTAAACATGTTTTATCTGCTAAATTAACATTGTACCCTCTATCTTCATTTATAAAATCATTCTTCACTTCATGATTATCAAATTATACATTAGAAAAATGATTTCCAACCTTTTTTTGCAGCTTTTCATCTTCATGACTTGATGTGGGGACTTCACATTCTAGCTATACATGTTTTGGAAAAATTTCTGATGTATCATTGCAACTGTTTGTATTATTAGAAATTCATTCACATGCTACACTAGAAGGTGTTAAATTACCAAGGTCTAGACATGAATAAAACTAACCTTCCACATCATTTGGAGCATTAGTATATTCAACTTTACTTTCTTCATAATTCAAACCATATACTTCAACCCTTTTTTCAATACTTGAACCAATTTGATAATTTCTTGAAAAAAATTCTTCATTAAAAACTATGAAATTGATGCATTCAAACGAAAAAGAAGATAAATGTTTTACCTCTTGTGGCTACATTCAATTAGAAATTTCTTTAACTTTCTTTTCTTTTTAAAGCCCAAATAATATTAATTCATCTTCAATACTAATAGCCTCTTGTTGTGCAACTTCAATGTCACTTACCTCACTTCGCTTCAGGAGAAAACTGACATCATGGTGAAGTGTTGCAATAAAAATGACCAACTAAATCTCTTTTCTTGGCTGAATATTATCGAGAATCCTCATTAATTATTTGTTAAACTGAGATCTATAAAATCCCTCATAAGTTCATCTTCTCTCTTTTTGATGTTGAAAAACTAGGAAAGGAGCGTAGCCACATCAACAATCGTTTCAAACCTTCCAAGAAATTTCTTCTTCATGTTGTTCCAATTATTGATGCATCATGTTTATAAAGACTAGAACCAATGTGCAATAGCTCCAATGAGGGACTCAATGAGTAACTGAACAAATACATTTTCTTCATTTACCCTAAAGATTCCATAGGCTACTGTGAAGGCTCAGATATGATCATAAGCCATTTGTGAGTTTTTTCCACTGAACTTTGGAAAATTCTTTCTTGAACCCTTAGGTAGGGCTAAATACTATGGTAGTGATAATGGTCCAAACTAGGAACACCATGGTCAAGGTGAAATTGATGCCATAGTGCAAATTTGAAAAGGATGATTGTAAATCTTCTACTAAAGAAAAATTATGAGCACATTCCAAATAATAGAGTCACCAACCTCCATCTTCGGGGAAGTACCTTCAAATTTATGAGAAGAGAAAGACACTGGCACTTCAATCCTCTCCCTAGTGGAGTTACCAAAAATATATTGGGCACCTTGAGATATCACAATTCCACGTCCAAAAGGTACCAAAATGAACCAAATAGCTCTAAATATTTAACCTTTAAACAAAGACAAATATCCTCTAAATTTTGTCAAGGTACAACCCCCTCACAAGATTTTCAATGAATTTAAATGCTAAAATCATATATCATGTATGCTTTTAACCAGAAAGTAGTAAAGGTAAACCCAATATCAGGAAAATTCCTAAATATTAGATACAAGATCTGGAAAGTAAGAAGAATTGACACAAAGACCAATTTTAGTTAAACTATTCAGGAATTAAAACATACACCCAATACCATCTGAGAAATGAAATTAATCATGAAGAAAACTGCATCACTTACACAAAGATAAGATATTGCATTAAGATGTTCTCAAACACAGATTCAAGAACCCAGATCGACTTCATAAACTGAATGCACAAAGACAAATAGTAATTTCATTCACAAAAAAATATTGTATTGAGTAGTTTCAAAGTGTCTAGAGAGAGCCCCTATTTTGAAAATATTTATAATAAATAAACCTCAAAGAGGGAGGCTTTTTGGTTACTGTCACCGCTTCTTGAAATCCTTTAATTTGTATCTTTATTTGCTTTCCAATCCTAACCTTTCGAATTCCCTTTCTCCTAAATTCTAAGTTTTTAAAATAAATAATGAAGGAAGTTTTTTTTATTTCCTCCTAACTGACATCCTTTTAAATTCAATATATATTTGTTCATCAGTCTCATATAAAACTAGCTCCTGAGAAATATTGAAATTCTTTGGTATAACCCGAAGTGATGTGTTCACACATAGAAAATGATAGATATCCCTCAGAACTAAAAGATAAGGTATCTAGATCTACCATCATAAAGAAAAATATTGTTACTCATTGCTCAGAGAATCATTCGGCATGTGATCCCCTTTAATTAAATTTTCTCCTTAAACTACATTCATGGTGCACTATAGAATTCACTATGCTCAACAGGATTCATTGAAAGATAAGTGCATGCATCCTGATGATCTTCTTGTGGGATAAAGTTTTTGTCTTGACGTTGTTCCTTAGTAATGAACAAACTGCCATTTAGGATAAGTTCTTTCACTATAATATTTAAGCCTTCCTTGAAAATTTTAATTTCTACATTTTCATTGAAGTTCAACCCTAAACTTGAAGCTTCTAAAGTTAATTGCTTTATTGCCATTTTTGGATCTTTTATTTTTCTAACAAAAATGAAAACCCTATGATTATTCATTACTTTCCATAAACCATCACTGGCGAGAATTAGAAATTCTATTATTGAATTGATGATTGTATTATCGTCGTTTGATTACATTTGTTAAAACACATCTATTGGGAACACACAATTTGTTGGCTCTCCCATCACCTAATATGTGACACTATATATTTCTCCTTGTTGGTAAATCAATAGAAATACAAGAGACACTTTGTGTATGCAACTTGTATATAACTAAATTTGCATGATTTGTTTCATTCGAGCCTCTTCTACCACTATACATCATTTCCAATAAGCGGTCTTTGATAAAATTGTCCAATATTTTCATTGTATGTATCTATGACCTCATTCTATGAACTTGATTTCTTCATCTTCGCTATCAATAGCTTATGGACTCAAAAAAAATGCAGCCTCATCCACAATTCCACATTCTTCCAGTGCTTTTTCTACCCATGCTCACAAAGTTCCTTTTAATTGAGCAACACTCTGAATCGAATGAGCCTGCCTGATTATTCCTTTATATTCCAATATTGCATTTTCATTTGTTGAGCCAACTTCTTGAATTTCCTCATCTGCAATGATATATAGTTTTCAAGATATGTAGCACTCAATTCAATAAAAAAAGCAACTTAAAGCAGTGAAGCATATATCCAATTAAGGATTAACTATATGTATACTGAACAATGACAATTTGGATATATCACTATACAAATGCACTGCTCGACTTCACTGCTCCACTTCAATAGCACAAATTTATAGCAGCAAGGAATAGGAAATTTTTCAAGTGCAATTATGAGAAAAAACTTGAATATATGTCCATTATAGCATAATGTATGAAGGCTTGCAAAAAGTGAGCAAAGAGAATTCGAACTAGACATATATGTGCCTCTTATGACATCACATTTGGAGCTTTATATGCAAATTTTCAAATATGAAAATTTAGGGTAGGGGTAACACTCTCCACTTCACCAAGTACTCTACATATTTCCTATTTCTTATGATTCTACCCACATGACTATCCATAATTTCTTCTATCTCCTCCTTTTTTGAAGTAGGTGTTGGGATATTCCATTGTGCTTCTATTATTTTTTCATCAATTCCTCCTTCATGATATTCTGTTAAATCTGAAGTGTTAAACATAGGTAAAATATGAATTTCATTAGGCATTTCTACCTCATATTCATTTCTTAAATCATGCTTCTTTAGGATCTTGCATGGTCCAAACTTCCTCATCTTTAACTTGTTGTATGTACCAACTAGAAACCTTTTCTTTCACAAATGAACCATGACTTCATCTCCTACTTGGAACTCCTTATACCTCCTATTTTGATCTTCCTTAGCCTTATATTGTGAGTTCATCTTATTGACATGTTTCTTCACCTCTTCGTACAAATTCTTAGAAAAATCTTCAGCCTCAACACTACTCTTCTCCCGCTTATCCATCTTTCTTAGTTCAGAAGCAGTTCTTGGACTACTCCCATACACAATCTGGAATGGTGATTTACCAGTGCTCCTATTGACAAAATTATTGTAAGAAATTTTTTCCTATGGTATAATCAAATCTCATCCCATGGGAGTATCTCCTCCTAAGCATCTTAGCAGGTTACCCAAACTCCTATTCACCACCTTTATTTTTCCATCTGTCTATGAATGGTGTGTAGAACTAAACTTCAAATTTTTCCTCAACTTCTTCCATACTTTCCTCCAAAAATAACCAACAAATTTGATATCTCTTTCTGAAACTATATTCTTTGGTAGACCATGTAGTCTCGCCACCTCTCTAAAAAAAAACTTTACAACATGAACAACATCACTGGTCTTATGACACAGAATGAAATGTGCCATCTTTGAAAATCTATCCACCACCACAAATATGGAATCATGTCATCTACATGTCCTTGGAAATCCAAGAACAAAATCCATGCTAATATCCTCCCATAGCCTCTCAAGTATAGGTAATGGATGATACAATCCAATATTTTGACTTGTTCCTTTCTCCATTTGACATACTCTGCAACTTTGTACAAACTTCTTCACATCTTGTTGTAATTATGGCCAATAATAATTCTCACTGACAAGAGAAATGCTCTTAACTCGACCGAAATGTCCAACCAATCCTCCACTATGCTTCTCCTTGATTAGATTCTCTCTCATAGAACTCCTGGGAATACACAATTGGCTTCCTCTAAAAAAAATCCCATCTTGGATTAAGAAATCAAACCATCTCATCTTATCTAATTTAGCAGGTTCCAAACAAGCCTTCCACTCTTCTACAAATTATGGATCTTCAAGATACAAACTCTTGAGTTCATTGAACCTAACAATCTCTATATTCATTTCTATCAAAAAAAATTTCCTTCTACTCAAGGCATCTACAACTCTATTTGACCTTCCACTCCTATCCTTCAAAAAAAAGGTATAACTCTACAAAAACTCAACCCATTTTAAGTGCCTTTGATTTAACTTTCCTTGACTATTGAGATACTGCAAAGCCTAGTGGTCAGTATATAAAAAATAATAATTTTGGCAACAAATCGTGTCTCCATTTCTTCAAAGCCTGAACTATAGCATAAAACTCCTGATCATAGATAAAATATTTCTTCTTAGCATCATTTAACTTCTCACTAAAATAGGAAACATGATTACCTTCTTGACTCAAAACAACTCCTATGGTAGTGCCACTAGCATCACAATCTACCTAAAAGACCTTATCGAAATCTGGAAGTGCCAAAACAGGTTGCTCTATAAATTTCTTCTTCAACATATCAAATTTTTTTGCTGCTTCTATTATCCACTTAAACTCTTTTCTATCCCCTCTCATCGCTTCAGTTAGAGATGCACAAATACTACTAAAATTCTTAATAAACTTTATGTAAGAACTTGCTAGACCATGAAATGATCTTCTTTAACATTCCTCAAGGTAGGCCATTCAATGATAGCTCTCACCTTCTCTAGATCCATTTTAAGACCCTCTACCTAGACAACAAATCCTAGATACACCAACTCTCTCTTCACAAAAATACATTTATTCAAATTAATCAACAACTTCTCCTACCTTAGCTTCTCAAAAACTCTTCGAATATGCATCAAGTTTTCCTCCAATGTCTTACTAAAAATAAAAATATCATCTAAATAAACAATAACAAATTTTCCTAAAAATTCTTTCAATACCTCATTCATAATCTACATAAATGTGGTCGATGCATTGGTTATCCCAAAAGGCATGACTAACCACTCATACAAGCCCTTCTCGATTTTGAAGGTTTTCTTCCATTCATCTCCTTCTATAATCTGGATCTACTAATATCCACTCTTCAAATCTATCTTTGTGAATTACTCAACTCCACTCAAACAATCCATAATTTCATCCATTCTTAGTAAGAGAAATCTATATTTGATGGTGATCTTGTTGATGGCTCTAGAATCTATACACATCTACAATTCCCCATGCTTCTTTGGTGCTAATACTAAAATTACTACACATGGACTCAAACTCTCTCTGATCAATCCATTCTGCAATAACTCTTGCAGTTGTTTGTTCAACTCTTCACTCTTTGTTGGAGCCATACGATGAGCTACCTTATTCAATAAGTTGGCTCTAGGAATCAGGTCCATCTGATGACTAATATTTTTTACTAGAGGCAAACCTTTAGGTATGTTATCAGAAACAATATCTTGAAACTCATTCAACATATCTAGAACCTCTATAGGTACCTCATTAGTATCCTCTTTATCAACTCTAGGGATCAATGCAAAACACATGCTCATACCTCATACCTTCGAGGAAATTTCTTCCATCAACCAAAAAAATTCTTCCATTACTGCATACCTTTTCCTCTATGTCTTTCAATGGCTTCAACTTATGACGAATTTCATTATTTGTCAAAGAATAAGTGTTGGTGTTTCCATCATGTAGTGCTCACGGATCAAACTGCCACGGTCTTCCTAACAACATATGACAAACATCTATAGGCATAATATCACACAATACCTCATCATGGTAATTTCCAATCTTGAACTTTACCAAACATTGTTCATTTACCAAAGCCTTATGGTACTTCTGCAACCAAGCAATCTAATATGGATTCAAATTCCTTCTCTCCAACGACAACTTACTAACCATCTCTTCTAAAACAAGGTTATTAGTATTACCTCCATCAATAATAACATAGCAAACTTTACCTTCACACTTACATATGGTGCAAAACAAATTCTTCCTTTGAGTTGGTTCCTTCTCCTCATTCAGGAAGCCTCTTCTAGTGATAAGAACCTCTCATCTTTCTACATCCTCAAAATGTGAAGACTCAACATCTTCATCTACATGTGCAACTCATGCATTACCCTTAGGTATTCTATTTATCCTTCCTTGATGTTGAGGACACTCATAGGCTCTATTTCCTTCTTCTCCACACTAGGAATAGGTTCCAAGGAAGCATCCCCTTCCCAGTCCTTGTCCAAATCTTCCTCTTCCTCTTTGGTCTCCATTATTTTGATCATGAGGATGGTAGGTGTTATCTCCTTTTTGGTTCTGGCTGCTACTAAAGCATTCACCCTACTTTTGATCTTCATTTCAACTTCCATATGATTGTCCACTGGTCTTTCATCCACGACCTCCACCTCATTGTTTGTTCTCAAACCTCTTGTTTAGTCATTATTCAACCTTTAGAGAAAACTGATAAGCATCCTCAATGCTGGTCATTCTTACCAGTTCCAATTCTTCCTATATGCTTGCTTCAACCCATTAATATAATGAGAAACTTTCTCTTTATTCACCTCAGAATGACCTGTCTAAATCAAAACCTTGTCAAATTCCTCTATGTATTCTTTCACCATCCCTATTCCTTTCCTCAAGCTCTGCATCTTCTTGAGTAGCTCCAATTCGTAATTGGTTGGAATAAATTATTTCTTCAATTTTGACACCATTTTGTCCCATCTAGAAATTTTATCTTTCCCTTGTCTTCCTCTTTCCACCATATATTGGTGTGACCTTTCAATTTTTTCTTTACAAACCTCACTCTGTGAGGATCTTCAATCTCCTCAAACTCAAAAAATTCCTCCATGTCATTAATCTAATAGATCATTTCTTTAGGATTTTGACTTCCATTGAAAGTTGAAACCTCCATTTTAGGTCTCTTCCCAATGCTTGAGATTTCTCGCAGCAATATTATTTCTCCAGGATCCATTGGATCCTACTCTTCCTCTTCCATTTCCTCTTTTTTTCATCTTCACTTTCATCTCTTTCTCGATGCACATCTCTTCTTTGAACCTCTTGCTGCAAGGTTTCTAATTTCCTTCTAAGGGCTTTGATTTCATTTCTAAGTGGATCTCTTCCTCCACCACCTCAACCTCTACCTCTACCATGTTGGGAAAGTCTTGGAGGCATCTTGAACTCAACCCACACTCATAGGTCTTGTTGTAACTACCTCATGTTCAACACTCTATTACAGACTTAGGAACTACTACTCTAATACCACTTAATGAGGGCCACACATCTTGAAACCCACACAAATCACCACAATAGATACCAACACAGAAGATGCAAGATAGTAAAATAACTCTCTTTCAATTATTTTCCAAAAAATGAAATTATAGATTCAAAACTTACATGCTACAACCTCATGGGCTTGATTCATTACACCAAAATCAACTCTAAAAACAAAATGTATTATTCATAGCCACAATATGCACTATTAAAGCCACCTTATACAACCTCCACTTAACCCTTTTATTTTACCCAATAGCCACCCTAGTATGTTCTAGCAAGTTCAACTTTCCTTTTCGTTTTGGCACCCCACCATTTAATTTCTGGCCTAGGAAGAAATTTTAATGAAATTCAATTTTTAGAGGGGCAACTTTGTGGGGCCATAACTTTTGATCCAAGTGTCCGATTGGCTATTACAACATATAGTTGGAAAATCTCTCAAAGAGATCTACAACACAAAATCCACTGGAGGTTAGTTTGTCAACTTTTCAAGCTATTTGGGGGCCTCTAATGTTTTTATATCTGAATTTGAAGCTGCATTGGAGAAATTTCTTGGGACGAAAACTTTAATATCTCCCAAATTGTGTAGGGTATTGAGACGATTCTTTCGCGACCAAATTTTTTTTCAGTCCTGCTCCTTGGGGTAAATTTTCAGGTCCATATAAGCCTATTTAGGCCAACTTACTAAAAATAGTAAGTGATCATTTTTCACCTTTTCTGACTCCTAATTGTCTTACACCCCTTAAGTGCCATCATGGAACTCAAAACAACTAAAGAAATTAAGGAAAAAACAATTTTTTTGGGTGATGCAAGGTTTCCCTACACCACTGGATGCTCCTGCATCACAAACATAACCACTTGCACTAAATTATAATATTGTGATTGTATTTCGTCTTGCAGAGCTAGAGTATAGTTCTCTACAAAATCAACCATTTATAGTATAACACCAACTAGAAATGTGTTTCTACATGCTCAAAATTGGCCATCAAGCCATCAAGCATGTTGAGAGTGCATGGCATATTTTGGTACAATCTTATTCTTAAATTCTGATATAAATTTATGTACCCTAACTTTTTCTGTAACTAAATCACAATGCTTTCCAATTTTTCCATCGTTTAAAGAATAGTCAACATTCTTAAATCTTTTAACATCCACTAATCGTTGTCCAAAATTATTGTCAACACTTTCATGCATACAAACTCTTAAGAATGAAAAATTTCCACAACTAGTGCATTGTCCAGAAATACCAGACCTTAAATAAAATAATTTTCCATTAGATCTTTCACAAAAAAAACTTGATATAAACTCCCTTATTGTTTTAGATGGCATATTAATACCATATTCCTACATAATCATGTTAGTATGCAAAGTACAACATATATATAAAAAAAAATCATAAAAATAATGAAATTCAACATGTGTTTTACAACAACAAGATATTCATTGCTTATTAATTTTTACATACCAAGGTTTACATTTTTCAAAATACCTTTGACTTATTTTAATGTTACTAGGTAACACTAAATCACCACAAAATTTTCTATAAAATTTAGTTTGTGTTGTATCTAATAGGTGTTTTGGATAAGGATCGTGAACTTTGGACCCCACTCTTAATTTTAAAACATCTCTAGCATTAGATGATACCCTATTATTATCATGCCAATATTTTTCAAGCAAAGATTTGATTTCAACATTCAAGTTCATGTCAGACCTCAGGAGTCAACCACTAAAACTCCAACATTGGTTGATTGGATCATTTTCTATACTTTCTCTTCTTTTTGTCACTTTTAGCAATGTTTTAGGATGTATATTTAGAATTTTACTAATATTGCTTACCATTCTTTTATTCAAATTTACTTTATTAACTATAGCAGTTTTTATAGCTCTTCTTGTTGCATTTTTATCTTTATATTGACTATTTTTTCCAATAGACTCAATGGTACTAGTAACAGTATACATAGCATGTTTTAGTGATTGATCTTTTCTTCTTGGTTTAACAAAAATTCCTTTTTTCATTACTTTTCTCATTTTTTCGTATTCTCATCAATTGCATCATTAGTTGAAATTGAACAGAAAGTGTTTTACGATAAAAGAATTGTTTGTATAATCTATTGGCATGTGTTCTTATTTTTCTCCAAGAAATCTTACCATGAAGATTATCCAAAACATCACTTTCAATTTAAAAAATATATATATTCATTTTCAACTTCACATCATAGATTTTCATTTTCAGGTTCAATAAAAGGATTTTCATTTTCATTTTCAACAATAAAATAGTTTTCATTTTCATTTTCAATAAAAGGATTTTCATTTTCATTTTCAACAACAAAATTATTTTCATCTTCATTTTCATTTTCAACAACAATTTGACTCAAATCTTGAACTCTACGAATATTATCAATGTCAATATTGTTATATCCAGCTTCTTTTAAATCTCTTATAAACACCCTTTGGGTGATCCCACAACACTAGTTTACAATTTTTGGCCAAACTGGACACTAAACTAATTTTTTCTAACTAAATATTCACTTTCGAGCACCTATAGCGGCTAAACCGTGAGGAATTTGGAGATGATGAAAACTAGTGATTTGTGACATTTTGTCTATAGATTCTAAATATTTTTTTTTTCAAAATTTTTGGAATCAGATTGTACTTCTTTTTCCATCTCCTTCGAAAACTAGTTTTTTTTAGTAAACACCATTTTTAAGGAGTGACACTCATTGTATAACACATAAATTTTTTTCCATGAAGGATAAAATTCTATTTTTTTTTCTAATTTAGATATGTAAATATGATATCTAGTGCTTCCAATTGGTTTCATAGTGTTATATTGAATATTTTTTCCTTAATCAAGTTTCGAAGTCAAACCAATTACAATTTAGACATAGGTGGACTGTGTATGTATGGAAATTTAATTTTTTTTGTTGTTGGATCAAGGACTTCAATAACTGGTGCACTCATATTTTTTTAAAAAAAAAATTGATAATCTTCTATTTTTCCACATGTGCAGAACAAAGAACTTGATTTTCAGTGAAAAACTTACATTCACAAGAAATAAAAAATAAATATAATAATACAATTTTAATTTATTTAAAATTGTATTTTTTGGGAAGCTTATAATAAGGAATAAATACTTACAAAAAAAAATAAAAAAAATTCATTTGATCCCCCAAAAGGTAAATCAAAAATGTTTTTTATCAACATTTTGATAGGTGTAAAGGAGACTCTGTTATAGGTATGGTTTAAAACTAGCGGGGTTCTATCCAAGGGGGTTTGATCTATGGTAGTTTGATCAAACCCTCTTCAATTGGAATGCTTTAAATGGAACTTTTAAAGGCTTAAATCATTATATTTTGTAAAAATATGTGATTTCAATAAAAATCAGAATCTCCCAGAAATTGTAAACCAACTTTGTGGGATCACCCGTTTCCATTTCATTCAAAGGTGGATTTGAAGACATACTTGGATTTGTGCCTATTGAAACATTCTCCATAGCATTGAAAGGGATATTTGAAGACATACTAGGAGTAGTTTGTAAAATTATATTAGTTTCCACATTCACCTCTTACAAATTTGGATCGTCTACATCCATGGTCTCCTCAATATTTTTATCTTCAATAGTTGTGGAATTGGATGCTTCAACATCATTCATTGAACAAATTTTCATTCTTTTAACTCTGTCTTTTTTCCTCCTCTCTCTTTTCTTTAATTTCTTCAGGGGTCAATACCTTCCTATCTTTCCTCTTATTCTGACATTGTGATCCCATGACTAAATATTTTTGAAGTATGTACAAATGAATGTCAAAAACTTGAAAGTATTCCTTCTTTGTTCCTCCTTCAAACAACCAGCATTTGAACAAAATTCCTCTTCCTCCTTCAAACAAGTAGCAATTGAAAAAAATTACTCTTCCTCCTTCAAACAAGTAGCAATTGAACACAATTCCTCTTCCTTCTTCAAACAAGTAGCAATTGAACAAAATTCCTCTTCCTCCTTCAAACAAGTAGCAATTGAACAAAATTCCCATCTTCCTCCTTCAAACAAGCAACAATTGAACAAAATTCCTCTTCCTCCTTCAAACAAACATCAATTGAACAAAATTCATCTTCCTGCTTCAAACAAGTAGCAATTGAACAAAATTCCTCTTCCTCCTTCAAACAAGTACAAATTGAATAAAATTCCTCGTCCTCCTTTGAAAACAAGTAGCAATTCAACAAAATTCATTTCTAATAGTGTCCCAATGATGCATCCTTTCAAAATTGAAAAAAATCCCAAGTTGAAGAGCATCTACAAGACAAAAGTTGATAGAAAATAGTGAATATGTCACAGTCGGTCATATAAAACAATTTTCAAACCTGAAATGTACTTTTTTGATAGTAAAATTAAAAAAAAGGGTCAAAAATAACTCGGGATCCCATTTATTAAACGAGATCTCAATTTATTTAAATCAAGATCCCATTTAATAAACGAGATCCTGATTTATAAATTAGGATCATGTTTATTAAACGGGATCCTGTAGACCCTTTTTCAACAGACAAATGGGAAATGGGATCACGTTTATTAAACAAGATCCCATTTATATAAACAACAGGATCCTGTTTAGTAAACAAGATCCCATTTCTTGAAATTTGAAATGTAGGTTAGGTTTTTTCTTTGTTAACAAGTTCGGGAAAAGGTTTGGGGATCTGAACCTAGGCCCTAGACCTAGTTTCACCTACAAGTTGAATGTCCTAGCAATGTCACAAGAAAATAGTGACTTTGGGCATACGTCTAAAGATTTTTTTTTGCATAATTTTTTGACAAAATTAAAACCCATTATAGATGAGATAGTGTAGATTCCAAATATGTATTTTTTTTACAATTGGAGTATTTTTTTATTTTTCAATTAATTTCTAATGAAATAGGTCCATAAACTTGAATTATCATGGTTTTTAAGTACTTAAATAACTTTTTATTAACATAATTTTTTGAAAAATAAATTCTATGAAAGCGCACTTCAGCCAATTCTTTTCAATTTAATAAAAAATTAAAAAAATGATAAGTTTAGGTCATCTTATTCATGATGTCCATGACAATTTTTCAAAACACCAAATATGGCCAATAAAAAATTAACAAAAAATAAGTTCAATAAAAAATTACAAAAAATATGGAATGTGTGCTTCAGTGAGTTACAAATATTTTCCCAAAAGGATTTAGAAAAATATGATTATTTAGGTCAAAATATGGATGATGTACATGTGCATGGTATTGTAAAAAAAAAGTGAAGTGTAAATAGTGGTTTTTAGAAACGCTTATTGAAAATCAATTTGTGTCATCTGGGTATTGAAATAAATTACATATTTGGAAACTAAACTCCTAATACTACATTTTATGATTAGTGACATTAATTTTTCAAGATTCCATCTCTGAGTGCTTCAAATTTTAAGGTCAAATATGTCAATTTCTGAAAATCAGGGAAAACACTTCTGCTAAATGGCCAAAAAGTGGACTCAACTTCTTGCCAACACCCTTTGATGTATGTTATGTTATGGTTTGTACTAGACTAGAAATTGCCCAAGTAGTGGCAGTTCTTACCATATATATGTCTAATCCTGGTAGAGTTCATTGCGATGTAGTTAAAAGAGTCTTCAGATATTTGTGTGGTACCTTAGATTATTCCTTGTGTTATCATAATAATGTGACCAAAGAAAAAAAATTCCCTTGATATTCATGGTTATGTGGATTCAAACTAGGCAGGTGATATTGATAGCAAATGATCCATCAGTTCTTATGTGTTTACTTTATGAAATCAGATGGATGAGTAAGTGATAGGTTGTGGTTTCTTTTTCCACTACTAAAGTAGAGTATATGGCAAATATTCATGCTTGTAAAGAAGCCATTTGGCTTAAGAGACTGTGTTCAGATATTGGAATAAAATAAGGTGCAGTGACAATTTATTGTGACAGTTAGATTGCGATATGTCTATCCAAGAACTCAAAATTTCATGCCAAGACCAAGAACATTGATGTATAGTATCATTTTGTTTGAGATATGGTCGAAGATGGTAGGGTGAAGCTGGTTAAGGTAGAGACTTTGATGAATTTTATTGATTCTTGAACTAAGCCTATGAGCATAGAAATGTTCAGATGGTGTTCAGAGATTATGGGCCTTTTGGCCCCTAGCAATCAAGAGACAATGTTTACTCCCTCCCGTTGATCTTGCAAGGTGTTCGACAAGTGGGAGATTTGCTGGGAAAATGTGTCTCAACCTTGCAATTATATAAAAGGTTATTGTTGATAGGATATATATATGAGAAAAAATATATATATCCTAGTTACATTGATAGGTGTAATATATAATGGAATCAAGGGGGAAGAGTGGGATGCATGTAAAGAATTTTTTGTTAAATTTGTTAGGAAACTCCTAGAATGGTCGAAATACATTAAATAAATGACACATTGTAAATCTAGATTGTTAATCATTAGGTTTTAGATGTAATGGTGGATATTTTGTTGACATGTCTTTCCCTAAAATGTAGTCCTATTTTATGAGGGTGTTGTATTGTGACTATGGGAGAGATGGTGATGTATTTTGAGAGTCTGATAGCAGTCATGTTGTCTCTGAATATTTGAGTGGTGATACTCCTATAAGAATCTTACTTTCCAAGTATATTGTAATATTTTTTATTTTTGAATAATATATTGGGTGGCTTTTGGAGTGTGGAGTTTTTCTCCCGAAAGGGTTTTCCCCACATAAATCATTGTGTTGTGGTATGCATGATATTTATGTTTATTTATGTTTAAGTTTTTATAGCTATTAAAGATCTACAAAAGTTTTGCATTATTCTCCTCTCAAGATTAGTGTACGAATTTGTTCTGCTACCTTAGCTTCCTTACAAAAAGTAAATCAAATAATGATAGAGTATAACCCTAGAGGACCTAGGGAGACCATGGTAGTCTGTGTTGGGGCTCAACCTATGGTTGTCATGGCTCCACTAGTGATGGCCTATGGGAGAAAGCTATACCCTATAAACAAATGAAAACACTTGTACATACAACCATCATATAATATATCATAAACACAAAACTGATAAACTAAATTAATCCTTATTTTGTGTTCAAAAAAACCCTTCATATGAAAAGCCAATCATGGACGCTCAACCTAGAGGGCCACAGACTACTAGATAATTAACTATATATCATTATTTTAATGTTTCTTATTATTTCAATTGAATTCCTTATTTCTATCTATTCAAATGCATTCATAAGTGCAGCATATGTTGTAATATCATTTTCCTAAAGATGGCATCAAGTAATATGCTTATTTAACATTCCAAGAACATAATGCTTGATAAAGTGGAGAGTTAGTTGAAAGGGTCGGTATTGACAATTTTCTTCTTTTTTTTCTTTTTTTCTTTTTTTAAGGATTCATTATAATTGATAATTTGAGACACTACAATAGCTAACCCTTCTCATTAAGAATGAAATTATAAAGCTTAATAATGAGCACTTGATCAAATACTAATTGATTTATTTTAACTATATAATCCAAAATGATTAAGAGAAGGCAATAATTTATGGATGATTAAAATAAGTATTTTTAGATGGAGAGAAAAGCAATAGTTTAGGGTGATTATAAAGTGCATTAAGATCATTTGGTCCCACTACCTATTCTCACCTCTACACCCACACGTTCCAAGCAATTTCCCCAAACAAATGTTTCTAATTTCCTTTTTCCAACTTATACATGACACTTTCAACTTTATTCCAATTTTTCCCTAATTTCTATGCACCACACCTCCTCCTATCTCAACCCTAAAACATCCCCAAACACTCTCTTTATTTAGCTAAGTAGAGAGAAGAGAATATTTTTGACACTTCCCTTTATACTTCACATGAAGAAAGGTTTGGAGATGACTGAACAAGAGGGATAAAAACAAACATCCTCATCTTGCAGTAGGAGATAGGTTTTGGTTTTCAAAAATTTCTTTGCATAGTCTATGCCTCGTGATCCTGTCACACTTCCATAAATTGGTTGTGTGCAATGTGGAGGGAGAACATAAGCCACCCCCAAGAGGCTATCGGCCTACAAAGGAGGTGTCACCCTACTACAACTCACAATTATCTTCAACTTCAGCTTTCTCCTTTTCTTCTTCCAACCTCCTTTCTTCCAACATATCATTCCTTTGTTTTTTCAACTCCTTAACCTTCTCCCACATTTTGGCTACTTCCCATTCATGTTTAGCTTGTTCCTCTACCTCTTTTCTCTTTAGTAAGAGATCTTCTTCTTTATTTTTTTGGGCCTCTTCTGTAGCTTTGGCTTTGTCCACAAGATCTTCCTTTTCTCTCCTCTGTCGGGCCTTCTCCTCTTCAAGATAATGAATCTTCTATAGGAGAGCCAACTTCTCACTCTTTGCATTAGCTTTCCATTCAATTTCTTTTTCTACTGCAAAAGGTCCTATTTCTCCTTGTGTTGCCTTGCTAGCTCCTCAGTTTTGGCTCTAGCTTCCAACTCTTGTTGTTTTGCAAGTGCATCATCTTTGGCCTTGGCATTGGGCTCATTCTTTGCATCCTCGAAGAGTTTCCATTGATCTTCTAGGGTTAGGACATACTCCCCCTCAACATATTCAATATCTTCAGCAAGTGCAGTTACAAGAGGCTCATTATCTAATTGTATGGCCTCTAAATCAGTGTCTATATCATGTATCTCAACCTCTTTTTTCTTAAGAGTCTTAGCTTCTTGACAGAGGCTTCCTGCAGGTACTTCTTTAGTAGATTCTTCTAGGAGAGAAGGTTGAGATGAGGTTCCTTCTCCAGCTATTGTGGTCTCCACATCTTGTGACTCATGGGTATCTTGAGCAGGTACTCCTGAATAACATCCTTTCTAGAGCTAGGAGGATAATACTCCAGTTGTTCCTTAGGGGTTGTCCTCCTCTTGCTTCTCCTATAGCCTTGGGTAACCCCATCTTTCCTCTTCTTAGAGGATTGAGCTTCTGGCTCCTTTATTCTCATTACAACCCATTGGATACTCCTATCCATCACTGTCCTAGAAATTTGTTTAATATCAATAACTCCACTTCATCCCAATTTATTGGGTCCAAGTCCTTGGTACCTACATTCTTTGTTTCATCCGAGGTCCAAATCTACACCATCATCTAATATTATTTTAGGAATGTCTTCCTTTACCCCATAGTCAACCATTTGTGGGATGGTGAACCTTTCATAGTTCCTTTTCCTAACATCATATTCATCCTACAAATCTATCCAGAAATCTTCTAACAATTTATAGTGATTATCAAAAATGGTGGGGGCTAAGCTATTGATCTTATGCTTTGGGTCAAAGTGCTTCCAGGCTGTATAGAATCCCAACTTTAAGTAACTCAATTCTTCACATACTACCTTGGCAGCCAATTTGTGAACAGAATAATACTCACCCAACTTCATGGGAAATTTGTGGCATCTCGGCTTATGTTTATTGGAAAATTTGTTATTGACTACCATGGCTTGATATACAAATTCCATAAGAACAATCCTATCATTATAAAATTTTCGTAGTCGATGAGGATTTCCATGAAAACTTGCTAAGTTAGGGATTGGAAAGACAAATAATGTGAAAAACCTAATCATGTGCAAACTTTAAACAAATGACCTAGAAATGAATACAAAATTGAACAGAAAACTAAGAAATCGAAGAGGTGCACCTAGAAACCCGTAGAAGCTTGAATGGAGACCTGAAATGCTGGAAATGTTGAATTTAATGCACACTAGGAATCATATGCTAAGCTGGGCGATTTAGTCCCAAATTAGGGATTTTAGGTAGGAACAAAAAATATGGTAGTGACAAGTCTAGAACTCTTGAAAACTATAAAATTCACTATACACTAGGACTTCTATGCCAGAAGTGGCGAATCAATCTTGTTTGAATTTTTTGGAGGGTCAAGATCTCAATCTACTCTTCAATCTCTGATATTCCTTCTTAACCTGATTTTTGGACCTGAAATGCTAAATTTTGTTCTATAGGTGTCTTGTAGTGATCTTGTAAACAAGGTGACAACTTGGACAACTTTGCAACCTTGAAAACTTCTTTCCAATCTTGGTATTCAATGTGTCTTCAACCAAGATCTGCAAATCACACACTAAAGAGGGAAAATTTTTGTTTTGTTAGTAGAAATGGGTTTGCCTTGGTCAAACCCCATTTTAGTAATCAAACCTTGTAATGAAATCAAATGGAAAGGAGGAATGATGAATGAACAAAATGATATGTTGTAACTCACCAAACCCTAGGAATAAAATGTTGCAAACATGTATGAGATGAATCCAATGGATGTGGATCTTGACTTGAATGCTTGCTCAAGAATCATGAAACCCTACATCACAAGTGTTAGCTCAAAAACAAACATGATGCATGATGACTTTCACAAGATGCTTGATACTTGAATAATGCTCTAAAACACTTGATAATCAACTCTTGAAAGCTCTTGAATGCTATTATAAACACTTGTATGCTCTTGTGAACTCAAATTTTCTATAAGGAATTCTCTCATGAAAGTCTTAGGTCACTTGATTGCTTGCTAGGTGAAAAATGAGTGAAACAACCTTGTATTTATACTTGTTTATGCCAAATTCCTTGAAATTACAACACTACAAGATGACATCAAATCTAGGAGAATAAAATCCTTCCAAGAATTTGAATTTAATTTAGGTTTAAGCCACATTGGATTCATATGCTAGAAGTGGTGTATGAGTCCCATTAGGCTAAGCTTGGGACACATTTTTCAAGAAAAGCTTAGATTAATGTGAAATCTAGATTGGGGCCTCAAAACATAGGTGGGACCCATATGCCCAAGGTGGTGTATGAGTCTGAGATCATAAATCTAGGCCATACAATCCAAAAACATTATTTTTTGATTGGTCAATTAATATATGTCAGGATTAATCTGAGATAGATGCATTAATTAAGGGTTGTGGATGCAAAAATAAGGCCAATTAAAGCATAAAGAAGCCCAATTAATTAATCAAAACCTAGATTAGTGTGAAAGTGTAAGAAATCACTTTACAACACCCTAGATAAGGCACAATTATATCCATTTAGTTCACAAGGGCCCAAACAAGTGTGAAAATGTAAAGGGATACATTTTTCTACACTACAAGATTACAATCTCACAAATCACACCCACTAAAAATTACATCCCAACCACTTATAACAAGCTTTTTGGAAGCTTCTAGAATTATGGTTTTACAAAGTCATTTTTTCATTTGACATGTTAGTGAGAAAACCTTGATTATCAGTGGGAAAACCTTGACGTGTTAACAAGAAAAAACCTCGACAAGGATACATTACAAGTGTATAGTATTTGCATGATCAGTTGCCACATACCAAAAAACACTAGGTCAGAAGAATCAACCGATGTATGTACACTTCATGTTCATGTTTCCAAGTTGCATCAACAATGACAAACTTCCAAACTTCCAACAATATTTCCCTTTTTCATTGATAGCAACATGCATATCAAGAGCATTTTCCACGTCATGAATCAAAACTTATTTCTTCCTAACCTTAACTCCCCCTTTCAAAATTAGCATTGACATTCCCAAAATAAATGTTTTCCAATCATCCAAAATTTATTAACAATTTTTTTTTCTTCCCACTATTTCTCACATTATCTCTCCCCCTTTGACATCAATGGAAAAGGTCATGCAAGGGCTTAGTATATTTCCCTTGGATATCTATATGTATGCATCATCTTCAAAAAAAAGATAATTGATCAAAAAGATTAAGACATCAACCTGAAGTTGTGGATCCCTTGAGATTCTTCAGAGTATCTTGCCAATTAGGTTTTCCTTCTTCCCAATAACCTTTTGCATGTATAAGAGTCTTGTATAGTAGTTCAAGCTTTGTTAGAGACTGTATTCCTTCTTCCATAGTATTGGGGCTAATATTTTTTTGATAGTTTGTCAGCACTAGCAAGGGAATTGGATATAGGAATGTGTCTTATCTTTACTAAGTCTCTTAGTGCCACATACTGCTTGATTGTCTATGTCCTCAGATTCTGTAAGCTAAATAAAATTTCCTACAATTGCATGATGTAAGACCATTTCTGATTACTCCTATCATTTTCTAGATCATAAGAATCTTTTGAAGTGCTTATCCAAATCTCATTCTAAATCATTTCATCATTTGTACTTTGTGTGTGTTTAGACCAATTCAAACAATATGATATTAAGTCATGTGCTTCTTCTTCACAATATTGATCATCCTTTAATTCCTTCAAGACTTTGTGATGTGCATCTACACATTTCTTTTTTATATCCTCTATATTATCCTTTGTAGTCCTTTCTTTTGACTCATTTCCTATTTTTTCTTTTAGTTCAGAGATGTATGCTTTCAATGAATCAACAATACTCCTGAGATTTTCTATATTAAACATTGATGTATTAATGCTTGCACCATGGATTTCCTCTTGTAACACTTTTATTGCTTCATCCAAGTCTTTTGTACTTCCATTTTCATGCTCATGTTGGGTCACATCAAATCTTCCTTCTTGTTTTGTAACCTCTTGCTTGATCTCAACTGGAGGAATAACAACACTTTTCCTTTTCAACTTACATGTTCTTCTTGAACTACTAGAGGCTTTAGTCATAGACTTGTCCTCTAAACTTGATCTGTTGGGGTCCTTTGGGCTTCCTAGAAGCACTTCTACATAATGAATAACTTCCTCCTCAACCACTTCTAACTCGTAAATCCACACAAGTCTAGGCTCAATTGCTTCCATGTAACAAAAATCAATAGAGACAAGGAAATTGATATCTCTAGAGCATCTTTCCACCACACTCTCTTGTATTCTTATTCTCTTATTAATCCTCATTTGAAATATTTTAAATAATGCTCAAGAGCATCTTCTTGAGCATTCAATTCACCAAGATTCATCATAAGATTTCTTATCTGATGTGCTACTAGTTTTGTATTTGACCATTCTACTTTTACAATTATCGGTATCTCCTTCATGAAGTAGAAAAGTAAGAAAACTATCAAAGTACCGTACCTAAATTTATTCTTTTTGTTCTTTTTGATTTCTTTCAAAATTTTCATCAAGTGTTATTGAAGTAACTCACAAAGATCATAATCTGCACCATTCTCAATCATGTTAAATGCAATGTGAGCAGTAGTAGTAGAAACTATATAACCATCATTAGGTAGTCACATTTTATGTCCAACACGCATTGCAACATACTGGATAGCCAAATTTCCAAATGTACTCAAGGTGAGTTCCTTTCCTTGCAGAGTTGCACTAGTATTTTCAATTAATTATTGGTCATTGATAGACTTCCACCTTGGAACTAGTCCAGAGGACCACAAACCAGTCACATCCCTTATTGCTTCCCTAGTTATTGAGTGTGCACCATCAATCCAAATAGATTCATCATGATCCTGCTCAGTACGATTCTAATGTACTTCTTGTCAAATTCAAATAGTGGAAACTTCGGCCATACATCCAATTTCTTTTCAGCTAGGGTTTTGTATTCTTGTTTAATGGTATTATAAATTTCTTCAAATTCGTTTGTCTATAAAATACTCAATCCAACAGAGGAAATTTCTTCTTATTTTCCCATGTATGCATGCATAGATATCCTTAGTAAGTGAAACTGTAAGGGGAGTGCCAAAAAATTCACCCATCGAGTCTTCTGACAGAATTTTCCAAGGATGCCTCTTTAATTTAATTTGCTTTAGTGAAGATTATGTTTTTGATGTTTTTCTTCTGAAATACACCTCAAATCCACATCCTCTTCTTCAATTTGTATTTCCTTCATATCAAATGAATTTGACTTCTCAAATGCATTTTTAACTCCATGATTTGACCTATATCAATAAATGTGTCAACAATAAATGCTTCATAAAAAGTTGTCAACCTTCAAAACCTTGTATCCATAGTTAATTTACAGAAGCTCTGCAAACTTCCACATCACAATATTTCCTTCCACAACTTCCTTCTATAGCTTCAGAAACTTCTCTTCCAAGACATATCTTTGTGTCATGTTTTGACACCTTGTATTTTAGGGGGCTATTAGACTTTTCTATTAATGCTCCCCCTAAGCCTTAGCATGGGCTTAGTTTTCAAAATAAATATATGTACCAGAGGTAGGTACAAATGTATTTAAAGTTCTTGATTCATCTCTATTTTTAGACTCCTCTTTCTTTCTCCATGTCTTTTCCATTTCCTTCTTAACCTCAATAGGATCAAATTTATTCACAGGTTCATTCCTCCTTACTGGATTAGACTATCTTCTATTTTTTCTTCTACAAACTCTTGAAATATATTTAGGTTTATTGCAAAAGTAGCATACAACATTTTCTTGACCAAATTGACTTCTATTCATTCTTGATCTGCACTGGTTAGCCTTATGTCCAAATGTATTGCATGAATAACAGTATCCATTGAAAGATTGAAACATTCTCCCTATATTATATCTATTCATCATCTGAATTCTGCACTCAATACTTCTATGCCTAAATCTCTTGCATGCAAAACATTGTTTAAAGAAGAATCCATCATTTTGATTCATTCTACTCCTACATTTTATTGCTTTATGTCTGTATTTATTGCATGAAAAATAAATACCATTGAAATATGGGTACCTTTGATCATTTGGTTGTTTGATAAAGGGTCTTCCAGCATTGCTTCTTTGATTTTTGAATTGTCTCCTATTGCCTTGAATTTCCTTTTGATTGTCAACCTTGGTAGGTGTATGATTTTCCTTTGAAATTTTACCTTCTTCAATTCCCAAACCACCTTTATCTTTAGAGGGTTTCTGTATTGCAATAAATTCATCAATCATTGGAATTCTTATTTTGAATTTATCCTCATGTATTGTTGCCTTTTCCAGATCAGATTTAAGATTTACTACTTCTTGTTCAAGTCTAGAGCATTCTTCAGTCTTGTTTTATACCACTACATTCAAACATTTCTCAATCCTCTTTTTTTCTTCCATTTTTACTTTCAGTTCGATGATCTCTTCATTTGCTTGCTTCAACTGTATATTGACTTCCCTATGTATTTCTCTGAACTTCTTGATTTGTTCTCTCAATTTTTTGATGTATTCATTTTCTTCTCCTAGGCTTTCCTTCAAGCTTTTGTTCTTAGTTTCAACTCTACCAAGATCTTCAAGAGCAGCCTTAAGTTCTTCTTTTTTCAAACATGCAATCATCTTCTACATATTCAATTGCAAAATTTCTTGTGGAGGAACAAGACACTTTTTGTTTTCCATGTATTCAAACTTCCAAGATCTTCCTCAAGCTATTAGGCTTTTCTAACGGAACCAAGCTTTGATACCAAATTTTGAACATTCAGAATACTGAGAGGGGGGGTTGAATCAGTATTCTATAACTTTTTGAATGCTTCATATTCAATCACCAAACCATATTAACAATGAAAGCAAGAATCATCTACAAAATCACAAAACACATGAACACCAAGATTTTTACGTGGAAATCTTTAAAATGGGAAAAACCACAGTGAGTATTAGCTCACAATATATTATATCTAGATATAGTATATTACAGGGGCTCACTACAAGGACACACTATCCTTATAAGGCTCACATCCAGGGTTAAATACAATACAAAAATGGCTCACTACCAAAGTATGAACTGATACGAAGTGAACCTTTCTTGTGTTGTATTTCAGCTCCTTTGAAGCTCTAAATATGAAGTACTACTCTGCTTAGTAGTCACTCAACAAATCTGATTTTGAACTCCTTACCACTGAATTCACATTTCACATCATGTAACACCACTCACACCTGATATGTCATTTTTTCTCACACATCAACCACTTTTCAAATCCAAAATATCTCATATATATAACCAAACACATCCGCACACACCAATTAGGTCAAACTAATTAGATGTAAATAAAACAATCTAAAATAGCTTTTGTCAACACCACACAAGATTCAAAATCATCTTCATGCTCAAGAAAAATGTACAATACTTAATTTAAGTTAGCATGGACCCAAAATAGATCCAACTAACATCCATAAAGAATATTTAATCTTCTCAATGTGTATCATGTATTAGGTCATCTAGGAATAGGACCTAATCACAAAAACTTCCAATCATACACACACTTCCCAAAATATGAACCTTCTAGATTCAACATTTCTTCAATTTCTCATTTCACCGACACTAATGAGACTAAATTTAGAACCACAACATCAAAACATTCTTCTCAAGAAAATGTGGAATCTCTTATGTTGGTATACTAAACAAAGATATGACAATGATATGCAGAGTTGAACTCTATCATTGATATCTTCTAGTAGTATTCACAAAACTTCTCAAGATCTTGAATATAGCTATATGAGCTAGTCATAATGATATGGTTAAAATCCCAAAGTTATACCTCTTCTTGCAGTGAAGTGTGGACCCAAAAACTGATGCACTAAACCACAACACCATCAACAGAGAACACTTAGCCAAATTTATGATACATCAACTTTTTAGAATAGTTAGTACTTGTACAAATGACACCAAAAATGCTTCCCCATGATGTTGACATCAATGAAAACACTGGGTTAGATGAATCAACTAATGTATGTACACTTCATGCTCATGTTGCCAAGTTGCATCAACAATGACACACTTCCAAACTTCCAACAAAAGTTCCACCATGATATTGTGCACTATCATATTTACATGGTCAGGGACCACCAATTATCATATTTATGTGGTCAGGGACCACCGGATTATCATATTTATGTGGTCAGGGACCACCAGATTATCATATTTATGTGGTCAGGGACTACCAGTTATTCATACTTGTGTGGTTAGAGAACCACCATTCCCCTCCTCCCCTTAGGTGGCTTATCAAAGTCACATGGTGATCATAATGTGTAAATTTTATTGTTGAAATATGAATTATTAGTAATTTTTAAACTATTTTTTTATTCATCATGCAGCAACAGTGTGACATTTTACATTTCTTTTATTGGAGCTATTTAGCCATTTTAAGTTCATCATAGTCCAATTGCCTCAAGGAATTATTCAATTTCATTTTGAATTAAGATTGGAATGTTGCAATGTAGCTACAATTGATGTTTATTTTGTCTTTCTCTTAAATTTATAATTCCCTCTTTTGGGGAAGTTTTATTGAAACTTTGGTTGATAATCTTATGTTACTCATTTTGAGGCTTTCTTATTGTTTGAAAACTTCTAGCAAGTGTGGTGTAATGTGACATTGGTAAACTGCCATATCTCGGGGGGTTCCTTGAGAGGTTGTATGGGGAGTAGATGCATTGGGGAATTATTTTGAAATGGGTTGCAAATGGGACCGATATGGGATGGTCATAGATCCATTCTTCCCCTAGTTCTATGATTAGTCTTGTTGTACCTTCCTTTTGTAGGCTAACCCCCTTAAACAAACAAGGGAAAGGTACTAGGAAATATATGGAGGGGTCCTTAGGGAAGGGCCTCAAGACCATCCTTCCTAATGGAAGTGGTATCCAAGAATATCCATCCTTGTAAACCCTATTATTTGAGCCTTGTGTTGTAAATTATGTGGTTTTCTTAGGAGAGTCTCACCCAATTGGGAAGAACATCCTTGCCTTTGTTGTGTGTACATGTGAAAAATGCAAGTAAACTAGATGTGGCATACCTGTGGACTATGTGAGAAAGTTAGTAACAAATGATGCAAAGTTAATATTTCTTGAGACATGGTATGAGTGCCATGATTATAAGGTAAAATGTCCTCATAAGAACATATTTGGATAATATGTGAAGCTAATAATTCTAAGACATGATTGGCCATTGAAACAAAAATATTTTTCTAACATCATGAGTGATGTTTATGGGGCAAATAAATTTGAGGTGTATCAAAGTTTGTTAATTGAATTAGATATATCTTGTGTAATTTAATTGAAGTTGGTTACATTGTTAATGAATTAGAACTACATGGATGGTTGTTAGCATTTGTTAAATTAAGTGCATATCAAATAAATGTTCTATTGTGAGAATATTAGATAAATGTTAAAAAGGTGAGAAATTTTGTTCTAAGTATTTAGATGTTTGAATTCAAGGAATATCTCTAATGTGTGCTTATAGTTGAATGACTTGATCCTCTCATCAGAAGGTAAAGTAATGAGCATGTTAATGGATTCATGTGAATTGTTATATTGATGGGGTTGTGTCCTTAAACCTTTCTGACTTCTAGGAGGAAGTCTAAGGTAAGGGGAGGGGAATGTAAGGCCCCACCTTTTTTTGGTAGTTGTAAGTACTTTAATTGCACCTTTGATATATTTTCCATTTAGTGATAATTAGTTGAGTTAAATGAAAGAGATATACAACTTAGAGATAATGTAGAACATGCAATGTACATGATATTGATACCCAATTAAGGTTTTAGTATAGGGTAAGTATTATGGGATGTTTATATAATTGCTTGATATCATACATATATCTCTAGGGACATCATCCACATTTCATGAAATTGGTTGCACATCATGTAATGGAAATATATAGGATAGTTCCTTTGACAAGGGTGGAACGTATCATGGATATATATTAACCTAAGATGATAATTAACCCCTTAAGTGATTGTTATCTTAAGATTATGAAGAAATGGGAGGTAGGATTATTATTATGATGATTGAATTAATATTTTTTGTGATTCCTTCATGTTGACAAGGAGAAATCCAACCTCATCATAACATTCATCATGTTATCGTGGTGTAAATTCTTTCAGCTTATTAAATTAGTTACTTTGGATGCCACTTCTAATGTATTGTGTTCTCTTTGGAGTTGGAATATGTCATGTAGATTGACTAACTAGTAGTTGTAAATTTAAATAGTGTGGAGAAGAGGTTCAACTAAAGAAATTGTATATAGTAATGTTATGGTTGACCAGGGGATAATTATCATTTGATTTGTTAATAGATTCAATTACATGTAGGGGCCATTTTAGAAATAGAAGTGTAATTTTATAAGAATGTTATTTTTGATATACTGATGACTTTTAATATTTTGTTCAGTTTACTCTGACATATTGGATTTAAACTATTATGTGTATAAATTAGCATTATAAATTACTAATGTTAAGTGACAAGAGTTTTTTGTTCAAATACTCGAGATTGAGCGACAATCATTATACAATAAACAATAAGAATGATCGAGGTAAGAAAATTCAATTATTGTCCAATTGATAGTTTGATTTAAAATATCACATTCAAATAATTATTTTCTTTATTATGGGGTATTGACAATAATGAAAGTGTGCAATATTGCAAGAGAATCACCCAGGACCCTAATTACCCTTTTCACAATGTGAAACTATGTGTCAATTATGTGATTGTTAGTTACATATTATTGTCTTGTGGGGACGAGTACAATTAATTTAAATTATGGGAAAAGAAAGAGTGTTCAAGTTTTTATTGGTGTTTTGAAGAGGGTGCAAAAAAGTGCACCTCATTGGGCAGTTTGCAAGTCTTTTTTAAAGGGTGTTAAATGGAGGAAAAAGGAAAACTAGGTGAATATTAAAATCCCTACCAATGTGTCTAGGGTTAGGGCATTAAGGGAAGAGATAAAAGGGCATTTTAGGTATTATTTTGGAGGAGTTTCTAGTTGGGGGAAAGCTCTATGGTAGAAGGAGGAAGAGGAATGGAGACAATACAAGAAAGAGGTAGGAATCATATGCTCCAAGTTTTATGTTGTTGTTGTTATAAATTTTCTATAGTGATTGTTGTAAAATCTTTGTTGTGGTTGTCTGCTACAAGTGTTGGGGAGCAAGAAATTTAGAGAGTATTTTGTTTGGATTATGGCTTGTAGAATGTGGTTTCATGTATGGAGTAACTATTGTGCTATAACCTATAATGAATCCCTATTTTGCTGTGTTGAAACCCGTTGGACTCTAACCTATAATGAATCCCTATTGTGTTGGAATTTGTTGGAATGTAACCTATAATGAATCTTTGTTGCATTGAAACTTGTTGGTCTGTCTTTGTTGTATCCACGGTTGCATAAATTGGATGTGAGGGTCTTGGATGATTTCTCTTGGCTCGAGGGTTGTCTAGAGCCCTTCATGGCTTGATGATGCCAATATGGAAGGGTGGAGAGCTTTTCCCTTCCCATTGGCTGGTTTGAGTTTGTAGGTTTTCTATTGTAGCTGGAAATTTCTCACCCTCTGCTCAACTTCCTAATTTTATAGACACAATGCTATGTCTTGGTCAAAAAAATAGTTATCTTATACCTAAAGGAAGGGAATTGCAAGAATATTGTATTATAATTATAAACAAATGCATGAATAGTGTATGCAAATGTATATGTGCTATGGAAAACTATAAACTGTGAATTCAAATGAAATCTGCAAAGCATAGGATACTGTAGTGAGGTAGTAAATTCACTGTAAGTTCTTGTCACTTGTATGTGATGAAAGCATACGTAATGAGCTAAATTTTTATGTGGAAGGGATGGTCAACATATTTCCCTAAGTTTAAAATTTATAAATTAGGTGATTTTGATGTCAACTCCTAGATAAATTGCAACAACCCCTCCCATTTTTTGAATACTATCATATACACTAGCTCTGATTTCATTTTGTCCCTGCAACAAAATTTTTGATTAAAATACTCTTGCAAATAATAATGAATCTCAAATTTAAAATAGGACTAATGTTTGTCGTGCTATTAAAATTAGTCAGTTTGGTTGTAAATAAATCAAATAAAGAGGAAAAAATCCCTAGAGAACACTAGGGAGGCTATGGTAGCCTAGGGTATCCATGGCTACCAATGGTGACACCCCTTTGGGGAGAAATTTGCACCAGTAAATAAATGTTAACATAGATAATTACAAGACATCATAAAAGGAAAGAAAAATAGCAACAGAAATTAGTAAATAAATAAAATCTTATTTTATCCTACAACTAAGATAAGACGGGATTGGAGGCTCCGCCTGGACTATTCTTAAGGGCAGCCCCAAATCTTCTCTCCTCTCCCTTCACTATCGACTTGATAAAGGAAGAAATGCTCAACTGGTAAATTAAAACCATAATATGATAATAGTCATGGTCTGTCATAAATCAGTGGTGTGCCCTCCCTCATTTCCATCGACTTCTAAGAATGCATTGTTTTCTTTCAAGCCATGCCTATTGAGGAGGGCTGCCACCTTATCAGTTTCCCTAATCAACTGAAGAAAGGGAGCTCAACCAGTGCGTGGAATGTATCGGAGCGGATCATAGCATGGGCCATCCAAATTTGCAAAATTGAACCAAATTTAAATCACCCGCTACAATGGTTTTAGGCACGTCCCTTCCTCATCCCCACCATTCCAAAGTTTTGATGCACTGCATTCTTTTTCTTGTAGCTCTGGAAATATTTATGTAGCTGCAACTGTGAAGTATGGCCGCCACCCCTCCTTCCTTTCTGCACTGGAAAGTGAAATGAAATACATATGAATTTAGGGTTGGGGAAAGCGTAGAAATTAGGGTAGAGGTAGGTTTAATGTGGAGGTGCCACACAAAGGATGGGAAGGTAGATAAAAATAGCGGTGGGAAAAGACTTATGTCTTAATCGACCTAAATTATTACATCGTAGCCAAGGAGGATGTCAGGACCGACGCTATCAACAACTAACCTATCCATCTTGGCATTTTGCAAGCCATGCTTGTTGAGGATGTTCGTCGCTATAATCCCCCTCTCTGCCCAGCTGACTACATAGTGAACGCAAGAGAATTTTAGGGTTGTTGTTTGACACAAAAGAAACTAGGGCAAAATCAGATTTAGTCTAGAGGTGCCACATAAGGGTGGAATAATGAAATTAAAACCAGCTATTTTGGGAAGCATTGATATTTTTGAGAAAATTGTTAAGCTGGGCATAGAGGGGGCAGCTTAAATTAACGCTGCAAGTGCCACATGGAGCTGACCAATAACTAAAGTAAACAAGTGCTTCAAAAAACATTTAATCGCCTAAATGGAACATGAAAATAAAATGATTAGGGGAGAAGACCCACTAGCCGCCAGGGCTAATTTCGTGCAACCGTAGAATTCAAACTGTATGTCGAATCGGAAAAAAAAATTATGGGTTTTTTTCGCACATGAGTTAAGTGCTTATAACTAAGGTTTCAGCTTCTGGGCAATTCAATTGAATGCGGGAGCATTGGATATGCACGCGGAGGTAAAAAAGTCACCTTTTAGAGGGCTGTCCCAGTAGCCGCTCGCTCTAATTTCAATCAATTAGAGCTGTTTTAGCACTTAAAATCCACTTAAATCAGTCACTTTAGCACTTAATGAGCGGCTATTGGTGTTTTTGTAATTAGTTATTCAATAACATAAAAAAATTTAATGGATCAAAGTCAAATTTTTTTTGGGGGGTTAAGTGAACATGGAGGTGGCGGTTATTCAATGGCGGGCGGCTACTGACTCTTCTCCCCTACTTCCCATGAAAAAGTGTTTACCATGTTGGATCCTTGGTAATTAGAGTAGAGTCCATTAGTATAACGTATTTTATGGAGGAATGAGGTTCTAAAACATTTCATTGTGTATCTTTTATGGAATATGATTATATTTAAAATTAAGAATCCTTATAGTTACACTTTTTACTTATTTTTGCATGACGTGTTTCAGTTCAAGGGATGTACAAAAATTCCTTATGCATCAAAAATTTGGATGCAAGAATTTACTCTTTTGCATTAAATGAAAATTATATTAATTGAATGTGTCTTCTCCTCTTGCAATATATGTTATGGTTTCTCTTTAAATAAAATAAAAAATGTATTATTTACGTTGAAGTTATTATTAGATATTTAATATTATAAAGATAGTACAAAAAAATAATTGATGTTTATTAATTACAATTGATATGAACCAAAATATTAAGATTGATACCACCATTTGCGTTCCTCATAGAATAATTTTATTATCGTAATAAATTGGATAGATTAATTGTTAAGTGGCATAGGAGGGAATTAATATACCTTTATCTGAATTGGAGTTATTCATTGATTTAATGAATTTAAGTGCATCAATTGAAATATTGATGTTTGGTTAATTTTCCATTGGTCAACGAACTTTACTAAATTAATAAAAATATGTAAATATGAAAATCAATATGATGGTCTTAATTTAATTATAAGAATTAATAACAGAAAAAAGGAAAGGAAGTGTATTAAAAGTATTCAAACCTAGTAATTGTTAAATCGAATTAAATGGCTAGCGTCAATAAGTAAATTTGGAAAATCCTCTTATTTGCAAAGTATTAAATCTACACAAAGGCCACCTATTATTGAAAAGGAATATTCTTTGATTCATTTATTTACCTATTATTATCTTGTGCTTAAATATGATATTGTTCTCTCTAATTTGAACTTTGATATAAAAACTTTGATATTTTTCCCTCTATTCTGAACTTTTATATAAAAGCTTTGAGTAACTAGTAACCTTACTCTTATTAGTGTACCAATAGAGTAGATATTTCAACATAGACTTGTTTCTTGAAGTGGACTATGTGGAAATGGTACAATAAAAAATTGGCAAGTTTTTCTTGACATTTCTTTTTTGGGGCATTACAAGGGGGTTTTAGAGGAAGAAGGCATAACTTCAGGGGTAGATTTGGACAAAGAGAAGGATTCAATGGCTTCACAGGGAAATTCTACAAGTGCAACAAGTTTGTTGGCCATCAAGCTTAGGAGTGTCCAGAAGAGCAGACCATCACTACCTTTAGCAATGAAAGAAGGACTCAGATTGCTCAAGGAGGCGATGAAGAGATCATTAACTCCTCACCACAACTAGAAGAACTAGAGAAAGGAGAATATGTGCTAATGATAAGGACATTGATGAAGGCTCTAATGGAGAAAGAGCAAACTCAAAGAATGTCACTATTCAAGACTGTTTGCAAGTGTCAAGGTAAGTGTTTCCAAGTTGTTATAGATTCATGAAGTACTAATAATCTAGTTTCTATTGAGATGGTAGAGAAATTAAATTTGAAGAGATTACCTCATCCTACACCTTATAAAGTTTCATGGTTGAATAAGGGGAAACAAGTATTAGTCAATGAACAATGTTGGGCAAAGTTTCAAATAGGAAGGTATAAGGATAAGGTGTTGTGTGATATCATCCCTATAGATGTATGTCGTGTGTTATTTGGTAGGCCTTGGAAATATGACAGAAAAAAATGCATGATGGGAGGAAGAATGTCTATGATTTAATGAAGAAGGATGGAGTTACCTACACCTTAGCACCTTTGAAGGAGGAAGATAAAGACCAAAAGGTTGGCTCAAGTGTAATAATAGTGGTTGAAAAGAGTTCCTAAAGACAATGAAAGAGGAAGAGATAGGTTTTGTAGTGTTGGTCAGGCCTAAGACTGCCACAACAACAACAAAAATGAAAAAGTTGCCAAGTGAGATACAAGAATTGTTGAAGGGGTATAAAGACATAGTTGTAGAAGAACTTCCTAACTCTTTGCCTCCAGTGAGAGATATTAGTCACTACATAGACTTTATACTAGGGAATAGTCTACCAAACAAAGTAATCTATAAGATGACACCCCAACAAAATGAAGAAAACAAAAAACAAGTGCAAGAGTTGCTTGACAAAGGGTTAATTAGGGAGAGCCTTAGTCCTTATGCAGTTCCAACTATTTTGGAACCTAAGAAAGGGGCTGAGTGGAGAATGTGCACTAATTAAAGGGTAGTAAACAAGATAACAATTAGATATAGGTTTCCACTACCAAGAATAGAGGACATAATAGACTTTTTGAGTGAGGAAAGCTATTTTTCAAATATATATCTCAAAAGTGGATACCATCAAATTAGGATCAGACAAGGGGATGAATGGAAAACAACATTCAAAATAAATGGGGGATTATATGAGTGGCTTGTTATGCCATTTGGCCTTTCTAATTCACCTAGCGCCTTCATGGGGCTCATGAATGAAGTCCTCAAGCCATACATTGGTAAGTTCGTAGTTGTTTACCTTGACGATATACTAGTTTTTAGTTCTAGCAAAGAAGAACATTTTCATCATTTGAATTTGGTGTTAAGAAGGCTACAAGAGGAAAAATTGATGATTAATCTAAACAAGTGTGAGTTCATGAAGAAAAAACTGTTGTACCTTGGTTTTTTGGTTTCAAAGGGGATATTGAAGATGGATCCAAGAAAAGTGAAGGAAATATTGGTGTGGCTTGTACCTAAATTAGTTTTAGAGGTAAGAAGGTTCCATGGTCTTGCAAGTTTTTACAAAAAAATTATCAAAGGTTTTAGTCATGTATGTGCACCTATCATAAGCACCATAAAAGGGGATAAGAAAAAGATGGTCATATGGACTGAACAAGATGAGAAGAATTTCTAATATCTAAAAAAAGGGTGAGTGAGCAGACAATCTTGGGTCTACTTGATTTTAATAAGGTCTTCCAAATGGAGTGTGATGCTAGTGGTCATGCAATAGGGGTAGTTTTAAGACAAGATATTAATCCAATAGCATATTTTAGTGAAAAACTTAATGATGCAAAGAAGAAGTACTCATCCTATGACTTAGAAATGTATGCAATGGTTTAGTCACTAAAGAAATGGAGAAATTACCTTTTATTTAAGGAGTTTATAGTCTATAATGACAACCATGCACTTCAATTCATAAATAGCCAAGAAAAGCTCAGTCAAAGGAACATTAAGTGGATTGAATATTTACAAAGCTATACCTTCACAATTAAACACAAAAAGGGGCAGAGTAACAAGGTGGCTAACTCTTTAAGTTGAATAGCATTAATGGTGCAATAAATTTAGTTATGAATTGTTTGGATTGAATCACTCAAAGAGATGTATGAGGAGGATGAAGATTTCAAATAATTTTATGAGGTTTCCAAGCATCCTACCAACACTAATAGAGAGAAGTGGTTAGATTACTTGATACAAGATATTTTTTGTTTAGAAGAGCACAACTTTATGTGCCAAAATGTTCTATGAGAGAAAATATTACCAAAGAAAAGCATTGTGGGAGTATGGTAGGTCATTTTGGCCTTGACAAGACACTAGAGTAGATGAGAAGGAATTAGTTTTGGCCAAGGATGCAATCAGATGTAAGAAGATTTGTGAAGAGGTGTACCATATACCAAAAATAATAAGGGAGAAACACTAATGTAGGATTTTTCCAACCTTTATCCATTCCCAATAGGCCTTGGGAATCCATTAATATGGATTTTGTCATGGGATTGCCAAAGACTCAAAGAAGTTTTGATTCAATTTATGTGGTTGTTGACAGGTTTTCCAAGATGGCCCATTTCATTCCTAGAAAAAGTAAAAGTGATGCTTCATATGTTGCAATTTTTTTCTTTAAAGAAGTTGTTAGACTACATGCATTGCCATTGAGAATAGTTTCGAATAGGGACAATAAATTTATAGGACATTTTTGGAGAATATTGTAGAGAAAGCTTGGTACTAATCTTATTTTTAGCTCATCCTACCACCCTCATATTGATGGCCAAACTGAGGTGGTCAATAGGATCTTAGGTAACCTACTAAGATGTCTTTCAAATGATCATCCTAAACAATGGGATCTTGTGTTACCCCAAGCATAGTTTTCTTACAATGATTTAGTGAATAGGAGCATTGGAAAGAGTCCATTTCAAGTAGTCTATGGCATGTGGCCAAGAGGAGTGTTTGAAATCAGAGATCTTAGTGGTATGGAGAATAAAAGTGTAGATAGTGAGAATTTTTTCATTGCCATGCAAGAAATTCATCAAGTGAAAGAGAAGCTCCAAGCTAATGTTGACAAATACAAACAAAGGGCAGATTTGAAGAGAAGGGAGGTCAATTTCAAGGTTGGAGATCTTGTCTTAGCACATCTCAAGAAGAATTTTTTTCTCAAAGGTGAGTATACCAAATTGAAGATAAAGAAGATAGCTCCTTGTAGGATTGTTCACAAGTTTTCCAACAATTCCTATGAGATTGACTTGCCTAGTTGAGTAGGTATATCACCCATTTTTAATGTTAACCTTACAAAGGGGATTCCATTGTTGATGAAGGAATAGGTTCACCAAATATATCAAATGTTGATTGGGTAAAGGATCTCCCACCTAGAAAACCAATAGAGTTAGAGTGCTCAGGTAGAACCTAAATTTATTTTCTTTTCCTTGGGAGTATGATGTAGGAGCATCACTCAAACATGTGTTTTTGATTTTTTTTTTTTATGATAAGAGTTATAGTTGAGTTGGTTTAGGTTTAGGAGGTCCATTGGGACCATAATCCAATGCTTTAGATAGGTTGAATAGGCTAGAAATTCAAATTTGTGGTTTCCCACCAAAAAGACAAATTTGAATTCCTAGGGAGTTTTTCCTTGTTGCAAGGTTGAGATCTATTTCTCAACTCTTTTTTTTTGGTTTTCTGAGCATAATGAGATCTTGAAGGACATGGAAAGCATGCAATGTATTTTTTTTACTTGTTTTTTTCTTAGGTCTTGGTTAATGTTGCTAAAAGGGCATAATTGTAAAAGTTAATGACACAGTCATTAGGGTTATTGAAGGAAAAGGAATTATGCTTGAGTAGTAACTAATTTATGTAAGTTCTTTCATGTTTAATCAATGAAAATATATGCTCCAAGAAGTGGAGGAGCAATATTTTGATAATATACCCTACTATTTTGCAAATTTATGATAGTTTTGTTAAAAAGGCTTAGGACAACTAAGAGGGGGGGTGATCAGTTGTCACAAAATTCAAACTTAAAACTTCAACACTTATCAATTCCACAATAAAACTATTATGTTATTAAGTATGAGCATGAAACAAAAATAATAGAAAGTAAAATCAACACAATGAACACCAAATTTTTACGTGGAAAACCCAATGAGGGAAAAACCGCGATGAGGATTAACTCACAATATAAAGAGATTATAAAACCAAATATAGAGGCTCACTACCAAGGGCTCACTATCCAAAAGAGGACTCACTGTCCAAATACAAAGGCTCACCACCTAAAGAAAGGACTCATTGTCCAACAGGGAGGTTCATTGCCTACTGATACTAAAGAGAACAAAAGATCCACCACAACAATTAACACACATCTGCAGCCTTGATCAAAAGATTGTAGAAACCTTCAACTCACTACCTTCAGGAATCTAACACAATGAAGTACTACTACCTCAACTCACTCACACACACTTCTTTACTTTTGATTTGTGGATTAATTTTTCACTTTGCATCTACATCTAAATCTTTGCAATTCGACTTGTATTTATACCATCTTCAACCTTAGAAACTTTCTCCAAGGACGGCCACATAAGCTTCATTTCATAAAATTCAAATTAGGTTGGAAACTCAACATTCTTGTGGTGGAAAAGAATGAGAGTGGACCAATAAAACATTTATCCAAGACCAAAATATAATGTCTAGGATCAACCATAAGCTTCTTTAATTAAATTTAATTCTTCAAATGAAGTGTAAACACCGGGTCGTCCAAACCTAATGAAAAAACAAATGAACATTGATGTACACACTTCCCAATAAGAAGATAACACATGGACAACACAAAATGCTTCATTATGCATGAGAACACATCTCAAGTTCCTTTAGATACATCCGTAGTAAGTGTAACAATCTTCGAACACCGAACTTCTTCCATCAGTCCATCCAAACTATGCAAACACATACAACTCTGAAACTTGAATTTTGGATCACCAAACCACACACATCTTTTCCAGAACCAAGATAAAACCATTATAAGACACATTCTAGATCCACAAGATTTGAAATAGAATAGTGGAGGACTACGGAACAAAAACATTTCTCCCAGTCCACAGAAGACCAACTCTGCCAGAATAGTTCACACACCGGTGAACGTAACTTTCACATACCATTAAACCAGAAGCTAAAACTCAAGAGATATCACCATCATATCACCATTAGAAAACCTTCAGATCTGTACAAGTATAGGATCAACACAGGAGAAACGCGGAGCACATTCTAAACACATTCATCACTCTAACTTCTCTCTTTATTAATTTTCTCAAAAGCACTTGGAAACTCATCAATTCAACACATCTGCAACATCTTAAAGATAGCTCCATGTACTCACAACATCTCAACTATACATGTATAATTTGTAACATACTAAACTGTGTTGACATCAATGACAACACTAATGACAACACCACCAAACTTGCTCATACTTACAACAAGTTTTTTGTAAAAACAACAAAAGAACATATGTGTACAACTCTGTATGGCATGGTGTCAAGTTTGAATATGCATTGAAAAATGTATTTTTTTATTTAGATCCTAAAGGTTTTTGTTTGATGTGATTTCATGATGTTTTGAGAGATATATTGCAAAAAAATTGTTGGTTGCACTGTTTAGACCTAGGGTTTTTAGTGAGCTTGTTGATTTCATATCTCTTATTCTAGTTGTTGAAAAGTTATGAAATTTGGTATATATTTTCTATAGCCCCTTGTGCACGTGTTCATAAAAAGAGAATTGATAATTCCTTAGTTTGTGTGATTTATAGCAAACAATGTGCATTTATATAATTAAGATTGTTTAAAACCCTAGTATTTTGAGGGTTTTGTGGAAATAACTTGTTTTGGAGTTGACCACTACCAAGAAGGGTTTGAAAGAATCTTGCAGAGTATGATTAAGAGTTTCAAAGCCTAATAATTCCAAAAAAGAGTGAGTGATGATTCCTTTTTGAGGTTGAGTCTAGGAAAATAAGCTTATAGAGCAAGTAGGCAAGGTATAAATTGTTGTCAGAATTGAAAGAGTAAGAGATCTTGTGCAATCTCTTATAAAAACCACATTTTTCTTGTTCTTCATAGTCCATTGCAATTGATTTTTTTTTCTCTCTGCATCATCCTCCACCTTACTAGGAAAATATTTTCTCTTATACTTCATCCCCTAAATAATTGTGTCCAAATTCTTATAAAATGCATTTATCTCTTTCCTAATTGATGAAATCTTACCCTTTACCTTGTTGATTTCATCATTAGTGTTAATATCCTATGTTTCTACATCATCATTATCTAAAGATTTCCTAGGTGTGGTAACATTCTTTTTTACTCTTATTGCAAGCCTCATCATGGTTGAAAAAAATAATTTTACAATAAATCACAAAAATTAAGTTAAAACAATCTAAAAAAGTATTATAACTTACTAGGGCCTAAGTTACACTTTCCTAGAAAAATCTCCAAAAAATTAGGTGGTTTGCAAACTTGAGAGAAAATTTATTAGAAACCCTAATTCTACAATAAATTTCTTAACTCTTCTCTAATTCTTCTAAAAAAATTATTGTGGGCACCTCTCTTAGTTCTTAAGAAACCCAATAAAAATCATAAACCAATTCACTAAGATATGGGATATATTTTATTTCTAAATAAATCAGGAAGAAACCCTAATTCTACAATAAATCTCTCAATCCTGCTCCAATTCCTCTAAATTCTAGATTATATTTGCTTCAATATGTTCTTCAAAAACCCTTTAAACATAAAAAATTTACCAAAATATGAGAGATATGCACTTCCTAAAATGACCTCCAAATTTGAGAAAATGCCTTACCTTCATGGTGCCAAGATCATGCTTTGATACCACTTGCAATGAAATAACTTATACAATAGAAGATATAATATGAAATATGTTGTAAATTTTGATAATATCTGAGAAAAACAAGCCACTTCAAGTGGGAAAACCTTCAAATATCTCTAATGAGAACACAATTCACAATCTAATGAACAAATAAGACCCACTACCTCCTATATATACCCTACTTATTCCTAGGATATCACCCAGGCTAAATTAGATAACCATATATAAGCCTTAGGCTGATATAACTAAATAAATAACAATATAATAATAATATTACTTAATTAAGAGTTAAGATAGCCACAATCCAACTATTCATAACCATATGTACTCCAATATTAATGGTGTAGCATCATCACAGTTACCTATGAGAAAACATGAAGTTATGTTTTTCAATTAATAATGATGACATTGACTTCAATAATTTTTGGATTTTAATGATAAGACTAATGATTATCTACATTATCTATAATTAAAACTTTAGATTAAGCTTCCACTACATCAATAAATTCTCTCATAGATATATTTTTAAGCTTGTACAATTTTATATGTTCACAAGATGTTAGGTCATCCTTGAGGTCTAGGCCTAAACTTATAATTCAAACTTGGGGAATAAATTAATAAGGTATTAATTCTCCCTGGAATGCATAAAAGTGTCATTAACAAAAAATGAATGCACTCCAACCACCTATCATATGGTTACTAGTATTTCCCATCTACCAAACTACCAATTGGAATCTTTGTACCATGTCACCAATGCTATAAGACTCCCTAAATTAGCTTTCATATCCATAAGCTACTAAAACCCTTAATCTAAACAAATCAAAAAAATGACGGTTAATTCCAAGATTTATTTCCCAAAAAGTGTGTCAATATAATTTATCTCACATCATAGGACATCAAATATTAATTGGTGTTAATTGAGTGATGTCTATTTGTTCCTAAATTTAAGTTTTTTTTTTTTTTTTTATGCCTTTATATATATATATATATATATATATATATATATATATATATATATATATATATATATATATATATATACAGGATTACAAAAAGAGGCTCTCAACAGCCTAATGATGCAAAATTGTAACTTGTAGAGAAGCTCCTAACATAGTGATATTACATGATGCAGTTTATGCAAAAAACCCCATTTACCCACTTGGCCTAGAAGCCTAGAAATTGCCCTTACAAATTGAAATTCAAAGTGGATACTCCTACAAAATTCTAAACCCTTACATACTATAAAATTCTAAGCCCTTTCATATTGTTGTATATGCTATACATACCCTTTACATTCTATTATTCCTAAGTATGATTAACATATCATTATTTTATTCTCCCATACCATCAAAATTCGCATCATTTTCTCCTTGTTGCTCCTAAAAATCTTGCACATTATCTAACACTAGTGGAAAAAAATTGAAATTTGGAATACCTCTAGGACAAAGCTGATAAGAAGAACTCACATTGTCTTGGTTAAGCCTTAGATGAAGACCATGGCTAACTGGAACATTAAGAACATTACCCATTGCTAGAACTAGTCAAGCAATCACTGGTTCTTGGTGTTCATGGGAGATGAGAACCAGAATCGCATTCACCTTTCTCCTCATCATGTATTCCATATCTTCTCCTATTACCCCAATGTGTATGTCCAATGATTGCTACAAATACCTAGAGCTATGCATTTCTAGAGTGTTCTTCATTGCATCTAAGAGGGAGATATATGTTGTTCCATTCAGTAGAAAGTGGCGTGGAAAGAGACCCATGATTTGGCCTTGGCCCTTCCACAATTCATAACCTTGCACTTCCCTTAAAAGTCTATTATCAAGCAGAAATACCTCCTTTACCACCTTATGGGAAATTATCTACAACACTGGGAGAGATTGAAAAATATCGAACACATTCAACAGAAAGATTGAAACTACCTATGAGGGAAAGATAATTCTCCTCACCTAGGGGTAAAGGATATCGTCACCCAACACTTGTTTCACACTTTTGCAGAACTGATAACAATGACACTTAAAAACTTGATGAAGCTCTTCGTCCCCTAAAGATTTTGAGAAAGGTAGCTCCCATTCCAAAACTAGTAAGTAAACCCTGTAATTTCTAGGCAAGTACTCCATGATAGCTCTTCTACACCCACAACAAGCCTGGTAATTGTACCTCAATTCACCTTCCTCCGTAGAAGAAGATGCTTGGTGCATAGCCAATGTCATTCAAGCCCACTACCTCTGTAAATTTTCTTTGAAATGAAACTATAACAAGGATGTTATTTAATAAAATCTTCACAAGTGCAAGGAAAATGATCCAACAAGTGGATGTCATTTCGTCCTTTCCCAGCTCATCAAGCACCTTCCCAAAAAAAAATTTATGCATGCAATTTTAATGAAGGTTCATCATAACACAAGATTCTTTGTACAAAGCTCCACCTGCATACATTGAAAAACACATTAGCTTTTAAACATAATCATTCACTCACTTGATATAATCCTACTCGAGTTGGAATGATTATCCCTCAAAGACATCATGTACAAGCTAGTACAAAGCACCATTGGAGATAATTTTCCAAAAAAATTAATAATTTGATGTAAGAAAATCCCAATAAACCTTACCACATTTCACTACATAACCTCAACTTGACTCGTGGTAGAGAACTAGAGACCTATAACAACCCATGCACAACATGGTCAAATTTTAGGATATTTGGATCATATCATAGAAATTTATTATTGTTATATGATCATGGTACAAAAAAGCTAGCATAGAGTTTGTTACGACTTTTTTTTAGATCCTTCCTATACCTTGTGACATCAAAACTGACATATCATGAGGCAACATGGGACCACATTAACCTCCAATTGAAAACACAAAAAAAATCATTATCTCATGGAGTTTCACAATCAAATTTAGGTTGGACTACATATTTCATAGGACATGAAGATTTGGAACACCTCATGGCCAATGTAGATCATTCCTAGAGCTTGGAGTTGATACATAAACACCTCTTGGATTCATTTGAAATAAGTTAGTTAATTAATTAGTAAATTAATGAAGAGTGAAGAGTTCAATAGTTTTCTAGCTTTTGAGTTTGAGTTTAGATTTGAGTTCATTGTCATATCTTGCATGTAAGCATGTAATAAATCTATGGTAGGCCAATGAGCATATTGTAATCATGTCATTATTTTGAATAAATGAGAATTTCATTTTTTTCCTATAGTAATTTCATTGCATTAACTCTCAACTACATGGATAGACAAACCTCTCTTTGGACCCTCCTCTCGTGAATACATTATAATATGTTTTTATTGTGAGAATATTTTCACTATCTACATTATGTAATATGTTTTTGACATCTACAACCCTTGATCTAAACAAATTGAATGAATAACAATTTATTATAAGATTTATTTCCTCAAAAGTGTATCAATATATTTTATCTCCCAAAATAGAACATCAACAATCAATCATTTTTAATAAAATGATGCTTATTTATTCCTAAATTCAAGTTGATAATTCACCAAATGAACTAATTCTTATTCTTTTTCATTAGCATATTTTTTCATCCACATTATTTTATTTCTCTAAATTCAATTGGAAATGTGCCAAATAAAATATTTTTGTACAAATAAAACTATAATTTTCTAGGAATTTTTTTTTTTTTTTTTTGCAAAAGGCGTAATGCCTATATAATTTATTATTATATAAAAGGAAAGTACAAAAAAGAAACCAGGCAATATCATTTGGTATGAAATAAATCAAGTGCCATGTAGGCTACAAACTAACCCCCTTCAATGTGAATAGGGGAACAAAAGGAAGACATTTTGGAGTAAGGTTTCTTCCTTTTCTACAGAAGAATCCAATGATTGTCCATATAATCCTTCTTAGAAACTGAAGATTTACTTGATGAAATGTCCCAATCCCAATCCTCTGAATGTTTCTTTTGATTCCCAAGCTTGTTTGATTGCTGACCTTGTGAAAGAGTGTCAAACTTCACACCAAATTTTGCTACTAGAGCCATGAATGAAGCAAATTTCTGCCCAATTGGAAGTGGATTTTTTTGTTGTTGTTGATAGGTGATATCATTCACATCCAATTTTGCTGGAAGAGTCTTTGAAGTTGAGAGAACCAACGATGAAGTAGAAGAATCAGTTGCTTTCTACCCAAGATAATAGGGCTTTGAGAGGACATCTTTCCACCATGATGGTTGTTTTTTAACTGATTTATCTTTAATGTGACATGTTGTAACCACATGACCTGTTTCAAAGCATCTCCTACACCGAAAGGGAAGACCTTCATAGTCCAACAGTTGATTCCAAGAGAGACCAACAACTTTTAGAATTATATTGGCTGGTAGGTCCTTGGAGAGATCCAAATGTACTAAGATTCAAGCAAAAGTACTATGGGAAAAATCTGAGCTTTCTTGTCTACAGCCAAGAAAGAGCCTAAGGAATTTCCAATAGATTTGAAGCAAGACTAGAGCCAAAATTGAAGTAGAAGATTTGGAAGTTGAACCCAGACCGGTATAATGTTGAAGGATTCAAAAGAAGGGTTGAAGGCTAGGTGCCAAGGTTTGAGGAAAAGATAGTGCTGCTTCCAAGACCAATGGTGGTCAAATAAGATGGAATCCCTATCTTTGGTGGAATCAAAAGCAACAATAAAAAACCTTGAGCACTAAGAAATTTTTTTGGAGCATTTTGTAGTAAGGGGTGCCAATTTTCTTTTATCCAACTGTTCATATCTGAAGAAGATGGCCAAAATTGGTGAAAATGGAAAATTAAGGCTAGAGAAGAAAAATGTCTCTCCTTGCAACACTTCATCCCCAAACTCTAGGATAGGGGATGCCTCTACACATTTGAGGGCTTTACATCCCAGAATCATGTGACAAATGATACATGAGGCACTTGAGTATTTGCACATACCTTTGATTCGACAACAACAACAAAGCTTTCAATGGAAACTCCAGATTCTGAAAAACTCATCTCAGGTAGTTTGAAAGAGCCATCAGAACTTTCATTGGAGACCCCATATTTTAGGTAACTCTTTTCATTGAATGCATCTAAACCTGTTTCGATTGTAGAAGGTCGTTGTGAAGAATTTGGATTTCCTAAAAAAGTAGCAGATTTAGGAACCATGGATGAGGGGAGAGATTTCCACAACAGTCGCAGGCTAATGCTAGGGCTCGCTGAAGTAGAAGAAATACCAATCGGCCCTGTTGAAGGGTGTCGCCATGAGGAAACTAATGGACACAAACCACCAGCCAGATCATCTGATAAAACTTTATCAAACCCAGTTGATTGTATAGGAGATAACCCTTTGGAACCATCTTCTAAAACAACAACATGAAGCCCTAGCAGACGAGTAGAGGAGGAAGTGATTGGAGCATTCGAGACATCATTTTTATGCAATGTGGGCTGAATCTTCACCTTCAAATCAAATGGGAAAGTTCTATTGCAGAGAGGTGAAACACACAATCCTTTGGAAAATCTAGGAGCCATTGCAGGAGTCGTTGCAGTAGCATCGAGAACCATCACAAACTTAGGAAAAAATAAAATTATTGCAATATGTACACAAATTTTCAACAAAAATATTTTTCCCCTAAAACAAGCATAGATTTGTAAATAAAATTAATTTGGTGGGCTATGATTTCCTAGGATGTTATATTTTTTTTATGGGGATTTTTAAAGTTATCAATAGTATTGAACACAAAGAAATTTTTTAGTTGTCTAACATATGAAAATAAATTGGATTAGAAGAAAAAGAAACTTGAAGACAACAAAAAGAAATACATTAATTGATTGAGTAAAACTTGGATTCAAAGGCATACAAATTATAGGACCCCACATCAAATGAGGTCATAATAAGTAGAGAAATAATATTTAATAAAAAATTTAACTACATAAACCAATGAATGTAAAGAATGTAAAGGTGGGACAAATAGAAATTCTTGATGACGAATCTAAAGAATCTAGGTTTGATCAAATTATTTGTTCAAAAAAAGAACCAATCATACAATAACATGAGTTTACACAAGAATTCCCATAACTTCAAAGGAAAATGAGAGCATGAGAACCCACACATGAGGCATTTTTTGTATTAATAATAGTTTATAAACATGAGTTAGATTGTTCCATGGTGACTAGTTATTCTTACAACATTCAATATATTTGTGTAGTTACATTTGTTGTTGTTTATATCTTGAGTAGTTGAGTCATTTATACAAAATTATTAAAATTACAAATTTAACACCATTATGAATAACAATAGTATCAGTCTATTTATCTGGACAACTTTAGAAATACTAGATTTATACCTCCCACAGTCGTACCAAACGTTGTTAATTACAAGGATTATCTTTTATATAAAATGTGTGCCTATATGCATATCAAGTTTAAAGGTTTATGCTTTGGCTACCATATTCTAAATCATCCCATATTGAATCCCTACCTGTGAGGTCTTCATTGGATCTTCCTTCATCGATTAATGTATTATCCCCTTCATTTACATGGAGTTTGATACCATGAGTTTCCTTTGCTTCCTTTTTTTTGCTAGCTGCTTCAGTGTATACCTTTTGAAATTCACTGAGAGCCAAAAAGGTAGCTGTGTCTTAATCCTTGTGGTGCCAAGTGTGTCCAAACTTGATTTCATCTTTGCTAACCTTAACTATTCCATCTCCTAATAACTTCATGAACTTAAACATAGATATTTCCATAGACATAATTACTTCAATGACAACATTAAAAAAGGTGAGTCTCTTTGAAGACTCGGTGAGCATCCTCCTACAACCCTTATTTATCCTCATTCCTAGCCTTCCAAATGTGTAAAATAATTTTAGTGGACAAGAAATCCCAAAACAACTTTAATTCTTTATTTAATTTTATTCTATTGTCAATTAGGATGTAATTCCAATTAATATTTCCATTCTTCTCCCAAATCATCATATCATTGCAAAAAATATATCCACACCTCTTTTGCAAAAAACAATCAAAAAAATATGCTTTAAATACAATTTCAGGAACTCTACATATAGTACAAACATCAATATCATCATGTTTCATTTGAAAAATAATTTTTTTATCAAAATTAACCATCTAAAACAAGCCTTCTTAGGATCGTTAATGTTATGCCACACAACATTAAAAAATTTGCACCAATTAGTGTCAAATAAATTAAGATACCATCTCTTATTAATATGTTCTGTTAGAGAAAAGTGATTAATTAATGATTTATATATTGTTCTTGTTTTGATAGCAGAAAGAGGTTTATCCCCTTACCACTTCAGATCAAGATCATGAGCACAACTAGTCCTTGAGGAGGAGGGAAGTTGCATACCTTTGCAGGAATCTTTTAAAATTGAGTAAGTTCTCCAGTTGGAGGGGGAGAGGTCATATTCATTACAAAGAGAATCCCAAGCTTTCACTTTCCCATTGTTAGTAATGTCTTTGAAGGTTCAGATATGCTTGTGAGCCCATATTTTGGCTAAACATCCCTGAAGCAAAGAAAGTAGATTTCCATTATGATCCACGCTCCACCAAATGGAACTAAAACTTTGACATAAATTTGTGTTACTATTATTATCCTTGTAGTTAGTGAGGACCACCTTATGTTTGATTAGCTCCCATGCCTTCCAAAGGCTTTTAAAGACCTAAGAACTAGCAGGGGAAAATGAGTGTTTGTTTAAGAGAATGTCACTGAAAGTTAGCAATTTCCAAGATTTTGCCTAATTGGGGGTAGCCAATTGAATGTTGTTTCTTACAGGAACCTTCCAAGGTTCATTTCCATATAGTGCATTAATGATCCATTTTGTTTCTAATGCAATTCCAAGAAGCTTCAATCCTTCAAATTTAAACACTAGTAGAATTTGGAAAATAAATGACTACGTGACTAAAAATTTTAGTCACAACAACTAAAAATGACTAAATTCTACTAATTTTTTATAACTTAGCTATAAATGAGTAAAGAAATGACTAATTTGGTCACCGACTAAAAAATTATTTAGTCATACAAATAAAAATGACTAAATAGTTAATCACGCAAATACAAATAAGACAAAATTAAAAAAAATATTTCAGGGAATTATCCACGGGAGTGTATTGCGCGTGATTCATTATTCATTGAGTTCCTCATTTTGTTACTTGGTTAGCCTAGCACTGAGGTATTTTGGGTTATAGTAGCTACTTGCATGGGAAGGAAAGAAATGAGTGTTTGCTTGCTTGAAAAAGGATTCACTTGATTTTTTAGACAAAGCAAGGTAGGAAGCTAGAGTTATTATGGAAACTACAACTTTGCAAAAGGAAGAAGCTTCAGGTCTATAGTGTTTCTTTCCCTTTTTCATGGTTTTTCCTTCTTAGAGTTTTCACTACTTTATCTTTATGTGACTGAGAAGAAAAAAACAACATTCTTTCTCATTCATTGCAGTATGTATGGTGATTTTCTATTTGAGAGTTTTCCCTCTTCCATTCATAGGTTAGGTTTTGAAAGAATGCATATTCTTATTTAAAAATTCCTTTAGATCCCTATGATATATTGCAATGCAAGAATGAGTATGATAAAGCGATCAAAGTTTTGTAACCTATGAGAGTTGATTTACTAAGTGGTAAACTAGCATGAAGTTTTGAAACCCTAGCTCATGAGACTATGAGGCAAAAAGTTCATGTTTTGAATACACAGTCCAAAGGAAAGGGAACTATCATATTCAAAATGTGGGATATTCATGAGCATGGATATATATCATGAGGGTTTCAAAGGATTCACATAGATATTTGTAAATCTGAAAGTATGACAATCCCATTATGAGGATAGACCAAGCAAGAAGGAATAAAGAGGTACAAGAGTTACTCTTTAATGTCTAAGATAATCAATATGGATGATGCTAACATGTGTTTCCCTTAATTTGAAAAGGTTAAAGATAGTGGTAAAATTTCTTTCATTGATAGGGAATTCCTTAAAGTTTAGTCCTTGTTGTAATGACAATGAGAGTTCTTTTGCAAATACACCTACAAACCTTAAAACTGTTCCAAACTCTATGCTTCTTAATGAGTAGTCCATGGAAACATATGCATGCAATGAAGACATTGGTATGTATTGTGTAGACACATAAAAATGACCTAAGCCTGCAAGCTCTATTTTTACCACTTTCATCCTAGCATAATTATGATATTTTAATTATGTCCTTCGTCCACCTTCAACTATTAATTAAATAATTCACAATTATTTAATTGATTCATATCTCTTTTATTCTTCATGATTATTAAATAAATAAATTATATTTATTTATTAAATACGTCACTAAGGATCTGTTGTTCTCTTACAATTAAATAAATTTCTCAATTTATTTAATTACCTTTGTTCATTTATTCTTCCTGATTATTAAATAAATCAATTTCATTTATTTATTTAATGTCACTAATTCTCATAATTAAATGAATTTATTAATTTATTTAATTATTAATCATATCTTCTAAATTAAATAATTATCTTTAATTATTTAATTGCCAAATTTAACATTTCCCTCATTTTAAATAAATGGAATTATTTAAAATGATCTCACATTCTTGACTGCTAGTTCATTTTAGTAAATAATCTAAAAATCAATTATTTATTATCACACAAAATCCATATTTTGAATTAATTTAATTCAAAATGGTAATCTTCTTCCAAAAATCAAGTAATTGAGCAGATTCTTGATTTTCCAAATCTACTTTTCAGTTCAACTCTTATCTTATTGATTTTTCGAATCTCACAAATCAAGCAGTCTTTATCTTCTTGATTTTCAAAAATCTTTATCTTTTTGATTAATTATCTCATTTATTCTCAACCGTCGATTCGATCTTCTCAAATGACATCTCGACCACTCATTTGATGATTTTTCCCTAACCCTGATTAGGGATTGTCACATGAAATCTAGACCTCTAATTTGAGGCTTGCACCAACTTTTAATCTTGTCCGTCCATCCAAAATTGTATTTTCTATAAAATGACAATTTTGCTCACATTTTTGACTACTCACGCTCATACTTAGATATTGCAACATTTATACTTGATTTCATTAAAGTCTTAGGCATTTCTTGGCATGGTCATTTGTTATTTATAATAGGCATAGTAATCAAATCCTTCAAAGCTTGTTTAGGACATTGACATAGTCAAAGGATTGCTCACACACTCGATCTAAGGGCAATACAATCAGCAAGTTAGAAGGTGCTATGAAGGTGAATCATGGAAGCTTCAACGAGGAATCTAGTATAATCATTCTTGTTACTTGCTTTCATTGTGCTTGATAGTTTCTTTGGGTTTGTGCTTTATTTATTTAATAATCTAACCTTAGGAAATTAACCCATTGATACATTGGTGAACCCGACTACTTTATTTTTTTTCTATTCCCATACATTTTTTTTGGTTTTCTATCATTTTTGCAAGTGCAGGTACAAAAAGCTACATTTTATTTTTATCGTGCTGAATCTGATGTGTCGTGACACATTCAAAGGATAAAATGATGCAATCACTCTAAGGTGACGCATACGTAGTATGAAATGACACATTCGACATAAACGAGCCCCATTTACCTGTTAGACCGAGATGCATTCGTTCTGCTGCGACACATTTTCCTAATAAAGTTTTTTCTTTTTTTTGCATTCTGGTTTTTCTATTTTTTGTCATTCTCTATTTTGCATTCTATTTTCTTTTCTGTTTGGCATTTTGGTTTTCTTTTCTAGTATAGGGTTTTCGTGTTACTAAATTTTTTTTGTAGCATGTGGCAGTTATATTTCGTGAGTCCAAGATGATTTAAGAAAACTACTAACTTGGGTTTTGCAGGTTTGAGTGTTGAAGACTCAATTTTAAACATTGTGCTTGTTATTTTTAGATTACAACACATTTCTTTTTGGTGCACTTAAAATAAACATGTCTTTCATTTTCTCTAATTGTGTTTGAAAGTGGTAGGCGAGTATGCTCTCACCCTATGCAAACTAGGTGATCAAAAAGTTAGACCCACTTTATCCTTGTGTAACCCTGATGCAATAACCGAAGTATCCTCTCCCCTTGCATACTAATGTGAT